>JAQHUG010000019.1:6268013-6289165 GCA_028555095.1 Dicrostonyx torquatus | reverse complement strand
AAAAAAAAAAAAAAAAAAAAAAAAAAAAAAAAAAAAAAAAAAAAAAAAAAAAAAAAAAAAAAAAAACAAAATGGAAGCTGTAGAACTTTACACTGGATTTTGTGCTTTCATTTTGGAGTGTAGTATTTATCTATTTATTTATTTATTTATTGAGTGTAGTTTATGCACTTTTATACAACCAAAGATGAAAAATCCACTATAGAATCAGAACTAGAAAAAATTAGGTTGATTGATCCATGGATCGTAACCGTGGCTGGGCATTAGAATCATCAGGGAATGTTGATATTTTCTATAAATCTGTGTGCCATCTGAGACAAGTCACTTCAAGAGTTTTCAGAGTGGGACTAACTCGGGAGGAGAGCATCATGGGAAAGAGGACAGAAACCACTTAACAATAAATGCTCAGAGGATTGACAGGGCTGACTTAAGGAGGTGAAGGCCCAAGGACCCAGAGGCATTGGCCATAAAAAGTACAGAGGTGAGCAGCAAGAAAGCTTCTGTCCAGGGCTCTGGGTGTTTTATAAATGAGAACGAATCTGAAAACCCAGCCCGGAATCTGAAACCTGGTTTTGGCTCTCTTGTGAATCAATATTTCAAGGGATGGGAAGAATGACCACAGATTCCAGGAATTTAAGAATATAAAAGGAGAATATAAACTTCAGACACTGAGTAAATAAGAGAAAATGTGGGAAGAATAATATTTAGTTTTTTAAAAAGATAAACAAGATAAATATCACTGTACTGTTACTGCAGACTAAACTGGGTATGTCATGATGGTCTGCTGCTCTTCTTGCCGTCATTCAGAGAAACTGGGAACCTGAGAATTATCAACTGCTGCTCAGGAATTCAATTGAACACAATGAGTATTTTTAATTCTATTAAGAGTGGTTTCCAAGATGTTCTAAATTATTTGCTGTTTTCTTAATAACAGGGTGTTCACGGCCATACAGAGCCTTTAGTTCTTTTTTCAATATCAGTTGAATTTCTGAACAGCAAGAAAGTAACCCCATCAGGGAAAGGAGAGCCAGGCACTGAGATTTGCAGCATTGCTTTCTTGGTTGCCACCTGTGAACTGTTGAGAGTTTAGTGCTGTGGGTTGTGATGGGAAGCCATCCTGACCTTTCTGATAGAAGGGGACAAAACATTGCTCTGTGCCTGCTCTGTCTCAGCCACCTCTTGTTCAAAACACTCCGTATTCTAAAGTAGCACACTTTGGTGTGATGCACTCAGAACTCCTCTGTCATCTGTACAGAGCATCTGTAGTCCCCTTGGGCTTTAGAAGCACTTAAACCTAGAACTAAACCCACCTTTCCTATTCTGGCCCCAGAGAGGTTCATTCTTCTTGTAGCAAAGGAAAACTATCTTTTACATTTCAAAAAGTAGTAAAGTGCCTAGGACCTGGCTTGCCCTTTGTGTGTGTGTGGATATTTGAGATACAGCTGTATCTGTTGTCACCATTACTTTACTGGGGAGCTTAAATAAAAAAGAGAAGACTGTACACTCCCCATCACTCTGTGACTGAGTGTGGCTGTTACTCTGTTGGCTAGTGGGGAAGGAAGTTTTCTTACTCATTTCCTATCCAGAAAACAGCAGCCCAGACGAACTTGCTCTGTGAGCAGCATCCACCAGACTTCTATGGCCGTGCAGGGTCCAATTTGGGGCCCTTTGTTTGAAGCAAGACATGGAAAATTTGGCAAGAGCTCAAAAGAGAATGACTAAAAATGATTAGTTTAGAAAATGGGTCCTTTGAGGCAAAGCTCAAGAGATTTGGGTTATTTAGCGTAAAGGAAAATATCCCAGGCAGTGAAGAGAGGGGTGGATTTTATTTAAATGTTGACTTAAATCACTAGGCACAAACTCTGCACTGTTTGACAGTGTGGTTCTTAGGAGAAGAACTTCGCGTTGCCTACAGAGCAAACAGTTTCCACTTTTCTTCCTCAGGAGACATGCACTATACATTTTCAAGCAGAAATTTATTTATTTATTTATTTTTACCACATTACAGTGGCAATAACCAAAGAAAATGGAGTTATATGTTGAGATCTTGTTAAAATCAAAGCAGAAGTTGTTTAATTCTTTAGAAGGAAATTTGACTTTCCTTATGAGTCAGGGAGGATTTGCATGTGTGTGTGTGCATGTGTGTTGGTGTGCATGTGTATTTCTGATAAATTAAACAGAAAACTACAAGCCCCTGAAATACCACATACAGTATTTACGTAACTATTTAAAATAACCAGTTTTGTGTATTAGGCATGCTCTTGTTGTTGTTGGCAAATGATATCTTTAATTACCTCTTAACAAAATAAGCATGGATATTTATCATTTTAGGCACATTGGGGATTTTCACTTTTGAAAACCAAAATGAAATTAGCATCCATATGCAGGTCAATGAAAAAAAGAAAGTGGGAATGTTAAACTGTAGATTGTAGCAAATTTTGCTCCCCTTTGCTTTTTTATTTCTGTACAGAGGAAACCGGAGTCTCTTTATTTTTTTTCAGTTCCAAATGTTTTCTCAATTTAGAACGAATTAATTTAATGGAAGCAAACATTCTCCCTACACCTGTGAAATAGCTACTATTGTTAAAAACTGGATTAGTGCTTTTAAGATCTGGGATGAATTCAGATGTTTAAACAACCATCCCTTCATGCTAAGTGTTTTCCAGATCTGGTCTTAAGTTGCCGGTTCAGGGCCCTAAATTGCTGCCTGGATGGCTTTGGACCAGTGTGTTCTGTGTTTCTGCCCCAGTCATTCCGCACAGAAGGGAGTTTAATATGCAAACTGTTAGCAAAGAAGGTGCCAGAATGGAAATGAGGATAAAGTTTACTTTCTAGTTCCACTTCCGTGATAATCTAAATCTGGGCTCAACAAGAAAACCCATTTCTGCCTTGGTTGTAATTTAGCTTTCAAAGACCCATAAGAAAGTCCAATAAAATCTCAGACCATTAAACAATTTTAAGCCAACATTTTAATTTACCCTCTTTTGCCAAAGTGAATGGATAAAATATCTGATAAATGTAGTGATATGTTTTGGTTTCCTGAATTCCTATGAAAACAAAACAAAACAAAAAATGGAAAAATGACACTCAAAAGCTTAGTCACAAGTCTATCTTAGGCACAAGTCATTTTGCCGCAGCCTTAGTGTTAGCTGGTTGAGGTACCTTCGAAGTGACTAGTAATGTAAGCATCAAGTGAGCCAGCCTGTTAATAGGTGGAAGAACTTCCTTACTTGCTTTTCATCAGTTTGGGGGCAGCCAGCTAGCACAAGAGATCAGGGTAGTGGCCCTTCACCAGGAATTAGCATTTCAATGACTGACCAGCTCTACAGTGAGTTCATGGCTGCACAAGTGTGAGTCTGTCAAGATTTCATCATAGATGGGTGGGGGAGGAACCATGAGGGTCCACCCATCCCAGGGCACTGTGGGCAGTTAATACTGTTGGGGGAGGGGTGCCACTTTCTTCAGTCCTATAGCCACATAAATTTGCCCTTGATCCACTGAATCACTCCTTACCCACGTTTGAGCACATAACTGAAATTAGTCTCTGTGGGCCACACACAAAAAGAAGACATAAATGTAGGCGGAGTTGGGAAATGGGATGGTTTCTAGTAAGTGAAGGAAGATAGAGAGGAGGACAAGGAGGACAAGGAGGAGGAGGAGGAGGAGGAAAAAGCATGAGTAAAATCCATTAGAAATATGTGAATCTGTCAAACAATAAAACATAGAAAAAAATTCACCAGGACCACCGTGTTTTATACATTAATCTCTAGAACCAGTGTTAAAATTGGAAGATTTGATCGGTGTTCCCTATTCCCTGACATTGGTCCTGATAACTATTCAGCTTTCCACCTAAAGCTGCTGCTTGAAGAAGGAACATTAACTTGCAGTTAGCGCTACAGAAATATTCTGCCCACTGAGCAACAATATACAAGGAATCAGCAACAATACATAAGGCTGGCACAATCAAATTGGGTGTACAAAGGGCAGCAAACTTCAGTAACTTCCAATATCCGCCCATAGTATGGGATCAACTGTTCAGTTCCTAGACAGAATCAAAACATCTCCATGGAATAAATGCAGCAATTAAAAGGAGAGGCTATGATTTGAAAGCTACCAAAGCATGTCCATGCAATAATTTGCAAATTAATAAATTGTGTGGCTTGTGTAAATCATACAAAATAAGTGAGAGTCAGGTTTTCAATGAAGTTGAGCTGCAGTCACAAAACTGACGTCAGGGATAAAAAACTTTCAGTGAAAGAAAAGGATTTCTATCTTAAATACTGCAAATGTTTGGTAAAGACGGATTTTGAAGGGAAAGAAAATGAACTTGAACTTGAGCAAGTGTGAGGGTCTTGGTTGTATTTTGCCATGGTATTATAATAAAGTAGGCAGACTTCTCTAGGTTATCATCTGACGGACATCATACAAACAATAACCTCACATTAACTTAAAGCTTATATCATCCCACATCAAGAGTGTGCTTGTTTAAGGACTTGATGTTAAAGTCTATGAAAGGATCATTGAAAGTTTGCCCATATGTGGTCTATTTTTGATGACTCAGGTGAATCTTAATGTTATTACATGATTCCCCTAATCTCTTAGGAATCTGGTAGTCAAATCCCCATGAGAAGAAAAAGATTCTAAGCTGTATCTTCTTAAAAACTTTATCTCTGGCAGATAAGACAAGGCTCGGTGGGTAAGAGTACTTGCCGGCAAGTGCTAAGACCTGAGTTCAATCAATTGGGACTCACCTGGTAGAAAAACAGACTATTCAAACAGGTTCTCCTCTGACCTCCACACTAGAGTGCACTCAAGAGTAGACATGGGCGTGCATGAACACACATACACATATAATAATAAATGTAAGTAAATAAAATAATAAATATAAAAAAGTATTTCTCTTTCCCATGTTATAAAAAGAACATTTGCTAACATAGAAGTAATGTACAAGAAAATGCCATTCAGATTCCTATCTTAATAAGCTCTACATTTTTATTTCAGTTCAAAAATTTAAAAATATTCCCATTTGAAAGCTTTGTTTCTTTATTAGAGATGAAAGACTTTCTCACCACTGATGCTATTGTTCCAAGCCTGGAGCCATTCAAATTAATTTTTATATACTGTACTCAGTTTAGTGAAATATTTAGTGCTTTATAATGGTGTAAACCATTAGCCTGTAATTACACTAGCAGATACAGAGACTAATAGTTCCAATGGAGTACAGCAGTGATCCATGATGGCCTTATTAATATAATAGTCTTGAAGCACTAAGAATATTAAAAAAGTTAATCATTGCTTCAGTTTGTATTTAGTTACAGGTTGTAAAAGAAAAACTACTTACAATTTTACTACTATTCCCCCAGCCTCTCTGAGAAGCACTCCATACTTTGAGCAAGGGTCTAGAAACTTCCAAGCATGGTATCAATGCACCTTGGTGATCTGGCTTTGGCTGAGTGAATTTTAAAGCACCATTAGCGTGACAGAGCAGAACAAGGCTGACTTTAGGAATTATTCAAGGTTGCTGTATTGGTTCAAGTGCATAACCTCATGGCTACTATGTGGCGTTAAAATCGGCAGATAGATGTATGGGGGAGGTGAATTCTATCCCTTGAACTGTTTATTATCCCCAGTAGATTATAAACTTGATGAGGTCAGAGACCTCTGTGAGGTGTGGTTAACCTGGAACACCTGATGCTTGGGAGGGAACTCTTAAGACAGCACTATATGAATGACTGAATGAACAAATGAAAAGTACAACTATTGTGTGCACTGTGTCATTTGCAGAACAAGGCTCCCTATCTCTCTCCCTCATTTGACATCTTTCCAGACAGAGAGTAATGCTGGTAAAGCTCTAAGACTTACGTGTTGGGCAATGACGACCATGTGTGCCCTGCTGTATCAGCACTCACTAGAGCATCTTGGCAGGCTTGAAGGTGAGCTTTAGTTGAAGTTTGATTCCTGTTGTTGACTTTACATCCCTTTTGACCTTAGTATACACTCTGCTAGCTTGCTAAACCATCCGCCTTTAGCATATTTGGGGTGGGGTGTAGCATGCTAGCACCATCTCTCTCTTGTTTTTTTCTAAATTCTTTTTAATGAACTATATATTTTTATCCACTCCTCTCCCTTCCTCCCCCCTCCCCTTCTTGCCTCTCCCAAGGTCCCCATGCTCCCAATTTACTCAGGAGATCTTGTCTTTATCTGCTTCCCATGTAGATTAGATCCATGTATGTTTCTCTTAGGGTGCTCTTGTTGTCTAGGTTCTCTGGGATTGTGCATTGTAGGTTGTCTTTTCTTTGTTTTATGTCTAAAAACCACTTATGAGTGAATACACATATTTGTCTTTCTGAATTTCAATATGATGTTTCTAATGGATCCATTTTTAATCCAATCCCTTTTTGTCTACTGTTTTGTTTTAACTGAGTCTTCAAGTTTTGGGTTTAACAATTTAACCTACAATATTAAGAAACATTTTTTAAGAAAAGAGACAATGCTTATTTATTTTCTTTTTTCATTATATATATATATATATATATATATATATATATATATATACAGTAACTCATGGGTTCTTACTGATTTCCCTCTTAGCATTCTGTCATGTTGACCGACTGCCCCTCTAATATTTGATTAGAGTTGTAAATGAGGGAATTAAACCTTAAGAATCTGAAGCTTAACCAGCCTGGACTCACCACCGAGGAATCTATTTTTCTAAATTCACATCTCTAGAATCAGTACGTAAAATTCATTGACTATTAGCAACTCATAAACTCAAGAATTAAGTGGTATTAGATACAAGCCTCATTGTTCCCTCGAGGTAATGTGGCATATGGGATTCACTGGCAAGGACAGTTAGGCAGGATAATCCTCTGAAAAACAAGCTTCCTGTGGGTGCAAAAGTGAGTGTTCAATTACTTAAAACACACACCATTGAGCTTCTGCTGTATATGAGGTGCTAAGTTGCTGAAAATTAAAAGATTAATAATGATGAAACTAATAATGAGATTTTTGTCAAAGGCTTGCAGTCTACAGGAGGAAGAACGTATGATCTTTAGCATATACAATATACACATAAAGAGAGACAAAGTACATTAGATGGTGCAGTGGCCTTGAGGGAGAATGTGCACATCTGGGATAAGAGGGAATTTCAATTCTAGCTCACATTTACCGTCACATTCCCACCGTGAGAAATCCTAGTCTTGACTTAAAAATTTATAGAGAACAGGGAATACACTATACCCCACAAGGCATCCATTCTAATTTTATGTTTTATAGCTTAAGTCTGTCTTCCTGCAATATCCACAGTGAATTCTAATTTAATTTATAGGAGCCGTCCAAGCTTAAATTTAACTAATTCTTCTGACAGTTCTCCAAGGGTTTGACAATGGTTATGGTAATATTGCTTATAGTAACGGAGCAATTCAGAATTAAGATTTGGATGGGTATGGCTTTGGAGAAGCAGCCTAGTCAACAAAATGGCCTGATGCTCAGGCAGTAGGACCCAAGTTCAGATCCTCAGGGCCCACTTAAATCAACACCAGGCATGATGACTCACATCTATAGCTCCAGCGTTGTGGCCATGGAGTAAAGCTGATCTCTGGTGCTCACTGGAGTCAGCTGGTCAAGCTGAATTGACAAGCTTCAGGATGTCTCAGAAAACCGTGGAGAGCAACTGAGGAAGAGATCCAACCCTGACCTGCACAGCTGTGCTTATAGGAGAATTGGTGTGAACCCTCTCCCTAAATCCTACATTAAATACAATTGAGATCTTTTAAATTTTTATTTTTTTAACTTTCTTACAAAGTATCAAGCTGCTTATGGCTTTTGTAAAAACATGATTAGCTTTGGTTAATCATTCCCATCCATCTTCTCTTCCCCATCACCCTCTGCCTCATGCTGGCTTAAATGCTTCCACTCCAATTATTCCCTCTTCTGATTTTGAATCACATGTGGTACTAACTTCTCCATTCCCCTACCTTACAGCTTCCTTTTTTCTCCTCTCACAAGCTTCCTTTTTAATTCTCTGCCTTCCACATCCATCCACTCCTATATATGTAATATATATATGTATATACAAATATACATATGTACATATCTCCAGCTCCATATATGTGTATGTATATGGAGCTGGAGAGCTGGCTTAGTGTTTGAAAGTGCTTTTTCTTACAGAGGACCTGGGTTTGATTCCTAGCAACCATAAAACTGCTCACAATGACCTGCAACTACAGTCTCTGAGGATCTGATGCCCTCTTCTGCCCCCTATGGGCACTAGGACAGTCATGTGGTACACATACATACATGATGTAGACATACACTATACATAAAATAAAAATTAAGAAATATTTTAGAAATTAGAAGCTACAAATTGAAGAACAGGGGAATGTGCAGTGTTTGTCTTTATATGCTGTATTATCTCACAGTATAACGTTTTCTGTTCTAATCATCTTCCTGAAGATTTCACATTTTTATTTTTCTTTGCAGATGAACAAAATTGTGATGTGTACATGTTTCAGATTTTCTTTATTCATTCATCTGTTGATTTCTGGACTATTGTGAATGAAGAAGCAATGAGCATAGATGAGCAGTTATCTCTGTAGTGGCAGTGGAATATAGAGTATTATGAATATATGCCTGGGAGAGATACAGTTGGGTCATATTGTAATTCTATATGACTGAACATATTGTATATGTTAATTCATGTAACATCCACCATAATACCATAGCAAACTTTTCCTATTGCTTGCATTTTACAGATGATTATGTGGGGCCGCTAGGAAGTCAAGTGAATTGTCAGTATTGTCCAACCCATGTGGAGAAGGATTGAGTGCTGAGGCTAGACCTATGGTTCCAGTATCCAGTCTGCAGCCTTTTTTTTGTGCTTCATTTCTAGGCAGTTTTCCCTATTTTTTGAGATGAGTTTTCCAAATAGAGCTCAATTGGCCTTGGCTTAGTTATCTGCTGCCCCAGTCTCTGAAGCAGTAGGATTACAGGTAAATGTTATTAGGCCTGGCTCTATGGTATGTCTGCAAATATCTCTATCCTGTTACTACAACTGGAGTTACAGGTAAATGTTATTAGGCCTGGCTCTATGGTATGTCTGCAAATATCTCTTTATCCTGTTACTACAGCTGGAGTTTTTCCTACATGAGTAATCTGAGTGTGTGTTCATGAAGAAAAAAATATTTCAATTGTTTTCTGACCTTCCTTCATTGAGTTGAGTAGGTTTCCACATCCATGCACCGTATGTCGCATCCACTATTTCTGTTCCTCTATGGCCTCGTCTGCCCACCTTCCTCATTTCCCATTTTCTAGGATGACTGACAGTTCTGACAAACACTCCGGTCAAGTTTCTCATTTTAGCACACTCCCAGACTTTAGGTTCATATATCTGAGTTTGCATCATGCAGTCTTAGCAAAATTTCTGCTAAATTAATTCAGCAATAACTTTAATATCCTCTTAGTCCTGATGTCTGATCAAATTCCTTACACCAGACCCTACATATTTTCTTTCTTGTAGGAATACCTTAATCGATAATCTTGTCAAGTTGATAGAAACAGTGTATGATTCTCCCTTACCTGTGATGCTCCCATCTAGCAAATTTCTCTTCACCTTATCCCACCTTGTTTCTTGGCTGTAAGTCTCTTTTGGTACGTTCTTTATTTGTGACTAATAAAGTTCTACGCTAGAGTTCAATTTCTTCTTCCAACGTATTTCACTGTTGTTCTTACTTTGTTCATTTTATTCTATATTTTTGGTTTTTCAAGACAGGGTTTCTCTGTGTAAGAGTCCTAGATGTCCTGAAACTAGCTCTTGTAGACGAGGCTGGCCTCAAATTCGTGGAGATACACCTGTCTCTGTCTCCTGAGTGCTGGGATTAAAGGCATGAACCAACACTGCCCAACTGTTCATTTTATTTTTATTGTCTCAGGTACCCCGGTGGCATCAAGCCCCCATGCAGCCAAAGGTAACCTTGAAATTCTGATTCTTCTTCTGCTTTCTGAGTACATGGATTACAGGTGTGTACCACAATATCTGGTTTATATGGTGCTCAAAATTGAGCCTTTATGAACTCTGGACAACTAAAGCTATATCTCCAGTCCTTAGGTCCTTAATCTACTGTCCCCTGTTGACACATGTAGGGCGGTAGTAGAAGCTAAATCAAGAAACAAAATTGTCCTCAGAGAGACCATATAAAAGCAGAGATTTGAGAAGACAAATGTAGGATTTCTTGGGCAGACAGTTATGTGTCAGAAGAAAAAGCATTTCAAACAATGGACATCTCAGGCAGCAGCAATAGGTGTGTATCAGAACAGAAGGGCTTAAACGAATAGTACCTGGTTCAGTATCACCTGAGTAAAAGCTGGGGTCAAAAGTAAGCAGAGTGTGGGGAGAGGACCATAGATCCCTAATGTCTATTACCCTGAGACCCCAGCTCACAGGCTTATGTAAAGTTACGGCAGATTGAGATCTGTTGCAAGATTATCAGACTATCCTTCTCCTGTCTCCTCCCAAATTCTGACCCTGGTACACATATAAAGATGTTGAAAAAGATCTGAAGAGCTGAGTGATTCCTGTGATCAGGAAAACCGAAAGGAGTCTGCAAAGGGAGGTGTCAGGTTTCTTCTCAGGGAAGAAAGACAACTGAACACTGGCAGACATGTCAGAATCTATGACTTTAGATGAAAAGTTTGCACAGCTTAAGTTTACTTGGTTCAAGCATACTTTCATAGACACATACTCAGATCATGGGAGTTCATGCTCCACAGATCATATACAGCTTCTCATTGGCATAAACCCTTTTTGCCCTATCAATTTGTACTTTGGACAGTTTCTCTTGTAACCTCTCAAGGAGAGAACAAAGGAGAATGGAGTGTGGTCTGTTTTATTTCAGAGAACTTTATCCATATTTCTTTCATTCATTGCATGGTGAAGAAAATAATGAACAATGGGAGCAGGAGATGATTGCTCAGATTGTTATTATTCTAGTTGTTGTGTCTCTGCTTGGTCACATGGCTTGAGGGGCGATAGGAGTCACAAATCCCTCACAGATTACATCATTCACGTTTCTGTCTCGGTTTACCATTGCAGGTAACTTAGGGGAAGTAAACTCCTTTGTGCCTCTTAATTCTGTGACTGTGGGTATTAGGAATTAAAACTAAAAAGAGAGAACCTCATTCATACACACTGGAAGAACTGAATAACAAGTGATGGTAAGACAATTTATAGTGAAAGGTTTATAAGATCTATTCAAAGAGTAACAGATGCACAGAGCTTATTAGAATGAGGGAGAAGAGAGTATGTGTTCTTCTTATGGTTTCTATTACTGGGATACAATCCCTTGACCAAAAAGCAGGTTGGGGAGGAAAGGGTTTGCTTGGCCTACACTTTTACATTTCTGTTCATCATCCAAGGAAGTTAGGATGGGAACTCAAATACGGCAAGAACATGGAGTCAGAAACTGAAGCAGAGGCCACTGAGGGGTGCTTATTACTGACTTGCTCATCATAGTTTGCTTAGCCTTCTTTCCTATAGAACCCAGGACCACCAGCCCAGGGATAGCATCACCCACAAGGGACTCCCACCCCCTACCAATCACTAATTAAGAAAATGCTTTTAAGGCCTGTCTACAACTTTATCTTATAGACACATTTTTTTTTTAAATTGAGGATCCCTCCTCTCAGATGACTTTAGCTTGTATCAAGTTGACATCACACGACCCAGCACAGTGTTCAAGGGTGATAAACTCTGGGAGGGAAATATACATGGAAATGACTGGAAATTAAGGGGGCTGTTGTGTAGCTCCCCTTTGGGTCTATCTCAAGTGCTTCAGGGTCTAGATGTGTGCTCTTGTTTATGCTGAAAAGAAAGAAGCCTTTGTAGATGGAATGGAAATCTCCTTGCAGGCAGTTGGGGGAAAGCAGAGAACTTTTTTCTGAACCCACTTTTTCTTACTTGCTTTGAGCCCAGCTCAAAAGAATCCTATGATATCCAACTGACATATTTGGATTGAGCATCTTGTAATGCTCTGCAGAGTCTAGACAAATGATTCTTAGAAATTTTTGGTGATTAAGAGTGATATTTTGCAATTAGATCAACAAAGGGAATGACCTACTTATCAGCTGATAAGTATGGAAAGCAATACAGGAAAAAAAGAATACACAGGACAAGAAGTGAAAAGTTAATTTAAATTTCAAATAGTTTCATAAAGAAAACTTGCATTTCTTTGTAAATTTTTAATTCATATGTTGAAACAAATCACTCTTACGGGTGCCGTATTTTGCCTACGGCATTGTTTAAAGCCTCAGACCTAATTTTTACATGGTTTTCTTTGGAAAGTTCCACAATGTGTTTAAAATACAAAACGCTTCCTTTTGAAGTGATGATTAACTACATACTATAGCTTTGGATGAAGTGACTGTTCTGATCAATATTTAATAATGATTTCATGGTAAGTGGGAGGGTATGCTCATTAGAACAGCAAGTGAGAAAAAGATGCATTTTAATGGGGAATTAGCACATGGTGCTCTGGAGGCAGGGGACATTTGCTTTAGAGATTTGTTGGAATTTAAAAGAAGGTGTCTTAAATATAGCATTTCCATGCATTTCTTTTAAATGATAAATTGTGTCCTGGATCTAAAAGTGTCAGCATTATTATGATGGATGTGACTAGAGATGGAGTCTGAACAGCCTAAATGAATTAACATTCTGAAAACACAGCTCAAACAATTTGGAATGGCTTCAGCTTTTAACTCATTCAGACAAAATATATATTTCTTGTGTTCTAAAATTCAGTAATGTCTTTTGAAAATCTAGCTATGTATTTATAATGCTGAGGATTAAATAGGGTTTTAATCATACCCTTTTTACATATTCTAAATATATAAGTGTATTATCTTTTGTCTGTGTGTCTGTGTATCTTTATCTATCTATCTATCATCTATCTCTTTATCTATCATCTATCTATATTACCTATACCTCTATTTCCTCCCTTCTTCATTCCATTCCTCTCTTTATCTTCGCAAAGTAAAGAAACCTATTTCTTTTGTCTGCAGATTTAAGTGTGAATATCCCACCAAAATCTCTCAGATCTAAAAGCCACTTCTATTGATGAAGAAGTAAATTTAATAGTCACTATGATAGAACTATGACAATTATATGAGCAAACCTGATGATCATCACTGAGCAGCACAATGACATATGTTGATGTACATATATATATGCAGGCACATAGACATACATAAATAAATCTCTGTAAAAATCAGTATGTAGTATTTTCCTGGAAAAGCTAGCCTACATTTTACTATATTACTCACTATAAGCTTATAATAATTAGATTTTATATCATATTTCCAGTATGAATTTCATATTTTACATTTCTCTTCTTCTATATTCTCAATCATAATAACCATAACTGCTGCACTTCAGTGGGATTAGCAGTCCCATACGAACTAGGACTATTATATCATTAATAGTCTCTTTATGATTTTTCTACTTGACTTGTTATGACACTCTAATAATTTCATCGCAGCTTGGGTATTGTGAACTCTTAGAATTTACATGGTTAGACTCCAAGCACAATGCATCCAAAGAGCAAAATATTCATTGAGAATAAAATGTTAAATAAAGTAATACTACAGGGGAAAGGGCTGCATGAATAATTCTATAATAATTCTATTTGTTTTCTGTTTTAAAGTTTACCTTGTGCTTGCATAGAAATAAAAATATGATGATATTTGCAAGGTCATTTTGATACTTACATCTTCTGTGAACATTTTATTTTTTCATTATAAGCAGCTATTTCAATTATTAGATAAGATGACAGTCAATTGGCAAGTCAGGTGCATTTTAAGTTTGGGTCTGTCATTAATAGTTTATGTTTGAAGGAAAAGAAGTATTTAGCGTTTCAAGGATGATAGCTTCCTGAAAGCCAGATCAAATGTTGACTTGGACAGTTCTAGCTATAGTCAGGAAAGAAAAAGGGGTATTTATAAACATTTTTTCTTCTTCTTCAAACTCTATTCTTGTCTTTATTTATTTGTAGATTAGTTTACTCTAAGTTGAATTTATCTCTATTTTACATATACCCAAGAAAAATTATAATAGTGAGTGAGCAGCATTTTAAATTATCTTTACATTCATTTGCCATCTTGTTTTGTGCTCAAAGGTGTGATCCACCTCTGAGGTACTACAAGCCAAAATTTAACAACTGAGTTTTTATACACACACACACACACACACACACACACACACACACCAAACCAATAAAAAAAAAACAAAATAAACCCAATCTTTCCAACCTGCAATCATCTGAATACTGTTTTTACTATGTGAAACACTCTAGCATAAGGAACAAAGTCTGTAATGGTGAAGCAGAGAAACAACACTTCAGTTCTATGCACAACAAACCAATGTGCACCACTTCTCACTCATAAAAACCAGGGCTGAAAGGACAGCAACACTCTTTAAAAACAGGCAAGGAGCCATTTCTTCCGCTCTACCATATGAACCACAACTATTGCTACTAATCAGTCTTTCAGGCATCAGTAATAATGATAAACTAAACTGTGTTAGAGAGTTCTAGAAGTTAGAATAATGGTATTTGCTCTTAAAGACACAAAGGGAGAATTGTCATCTTCACTCCCACGCATGGTCTTTGGTCAGAACTTTGGTCACATTAATCCTTGCTCATACTTGAGATGAGGAAGGGACTGTGGAAGGTTTGCTTCTTCTCAGCAGATGTACACCAAGTTAGAAAGTTTGCCGATAGAAAAGAGAAAATGTGTGGGTCTAGAAGAGATTACCAGTCCTGTCATGATCTAGCCACACCACACAATGTTCTGTGGCTCAAATAAGCAGGAATGTGTGGTGTCCATGGATACATGGCTCAGTTACAAATTTATGATGGAAAATGTGAGAGAATTTAGAAGGATAGATATTATGTGACCTTTATAAACAGACTTATATATACACATGAATAATCATATTCTAATGAAACTATTTTAGTATGTGAGATAATGAACATACACTTTGACCCCTAAGTCTTCACAATACCCTTTCTTCCACTTCAATTCATCCCTTGTTCACAACTGTCCAGCACACTACTTATCTATTCTATCATTATAAGTTTTAAATCCTAAAATTTTATATGAATACATTTGTATGCACGAATAGCTTCTTATATCTCATATTTTTAAAGATTTATTTATTTATTTATTTATTATGTATACAGTGTAGGCCAGAAGAGGGCACCAGATTTCATTACAGATGGTTGTGAGCCACCATGTGGTTGCTGGGAATTGAACTCAGGACCTTTGGAAGATCAGACAAAGCTCTTAACCAATGAGCCATCTCTCTGGCCCTCTCTCATAATTTTAAAATGTATACATATTGCTGGCTGCTTATATCCTATTAATTTCTGTTTGTCGCTGAATAATTTTTGCCACAGTTTGTTTATTCACATGGAATGTGACTCATTGTCAGTTCTTGGATATCACAATAACTGCTGGGAAGAGGGTGTGCATAGACATGTGGTTCTTTTTTGCTTTGAGTAAAAATCCAGACGTAATATCATGGCTGTAAATATGCTAGGGTTAGATTTAATTATATTTAATCTCAAAAGTAAAATAAATAATTAAAAGAAGTAAACGATTCATCTGTTTTCTGAAGTGTGTGTGGCCTCTTGGCATTCCCTGGTCATTCTGCATTTTCCAAACACTTATTATGATCAACATATATAATTTAAGCCACTATAAGAGCTGTGCAGTGATACCTTATTTTGGATCCACTCACATTTTTCTTTAAAGATGAGATTTCATTTAGCCCAAGTTGGCCTTACACTCAGTATGTATCTGAGGATGACCTTGAACTTCTTTTCTACACTCTCTTCTAAGAGGTGCCTTTACAAATTTGTCCCACCATGTCTGGTCTTTCTTATTTTGGTTTTAGTTTTCATTTCCTTAGTGGCTAGTGCTGTTGGACAGTTTTAAGTGCTTAATTGCTGTCTGTAGATTATCCTCATCAGAGTGACATTTAGATGTCACTTTCTTCCAGTTGTTAATATCCATATTGAGTTTGAGAACTTTTTATATGTTTTGGATTCAGGGTCCTTTATAAATAATGCTTTGCTAATATTTTCCCAAGACTGACAATTCTCCCAAATATTAAACTTCTTATAAAATTTTTACATTTCTCTCCCCCAGGTTATTTTGTATTTTCTATACTGTTCTTTTGTTAGTTTTTAAAAGTAAAATTGACATAATAAACTTTAGAATTTTCTTTTTCTTACTAGAATCCAGTGTTAAAAACCATTTTGATATTACTTTGGTTATATAGGGCACATATTTATGCACCATCTAAATTTTTCATTCTATTGAAAATCCAAAGATGGATTTTAATTGTTTTTTTATATATTATGTATTATGAAATACAGAAAGAAATCACGATGTCATTCTTTTTTTTTTCGGTCAGCTGAGGATTTATTGGCGTAAACGCAACCATATAAAAACATAAGTTATGAAAAACACAGTCACGATGTACCCTGCCTTTAACAGTGTTAAAAGTAAGACTACTGTTCATGGTGCAACAAGATTGTAAATGCTCCTTCTGTTGCCAGTTCATTCATTTTCAGAAGCACAACCCACACCAAATAGCACTATGCCCATATTATCCTTCAGTCTTTGAAGGTCTCATTCATCATGTCTCGTCTTTGAAATCTCCATTCCTGACTAATGTAGATTAAAACTAGCTGTTACCATTTATACATATCTACCATAACCCTTAGCCATACTGCAGTGTGGATTTGTCTGTCTCCCTAAATGTATTTTGCACCCCCTGGGTGATGAGATCATGGCTTATTCATCTTTGTGTCTCTAACACCTGGCATAGAATCTGACACCAAGCATATGCTCAGTAAATATTTGTTGAAACAAAGTAAAATATTTACTGTAGTTATTTATTGAAACATAAAATTTGCACTTCTTTCTTCCCTAGATACTTAACCCTCTATATGAAGGGGAAAAGCTTGATTTGCAATAATAAACAGAAAATTTTATACTATCCAGAGCTGGCCTTGCAATGAGAGTCAGCATTCTGGCTTCCGTTTCTTATTGCTTCCTATGACTTCTGTCAAAACCACCTGGGAACTAAATTTGAAATATACAGTGTTAGTTATTTCTCAGTCCTGGTCCTGTCTTCCCACACCACCATTTTGTGCATAACTGTTCATGACTGCTGTCTGCTTCATAAATTCTTCGTGATTTCCTAGAAGGTCTTTCGGTCCTCATCTTGCTCTCTGTTCATTCCTTAGGGACAGCTATGTCGCTGTTCATTCTGTAGCATGCTTCACTTCTCTTTCTATATAGTTTATTTTCTGAGCAATCACTCTTGCTTGAGTTTTAATGATTACCTATATATTGACCCCTCCGTAGGCACCATCTGTAGCTGAAATTTCTATTCAACTTAGAATTACATAATTGCCAGCATCTGGATGTCAAAATAAGCATCTAGCATAGCATCATCTACCAAGATAAATACATTTCCTTTTCCTCTAGTACTTTAGTTCATAGTGGAGTTCTTGCAAAAATCTGGGAGGCAGGGATTCATCTTTACATTGCCACCCCCATGGTTGGAAACATGCACTCTTGACCTCCAAATACACCCCTGCCGGGTGTGTAACAATCTTCATTGTGCCTCCAAGCAGGTGCCAGTCTTGCCAGATCAGATCAGTCCCTCTAACGTACGAAGTTGCACTTTCACTATAATGCTTGTGTTCTGGGGACAGATTTGCATTTCTTAGGCCAGTGTAAAAGATTCTTCATGAGCCAGGCTATCTGGGAAGAAGCCTTCTCTGTTGCCCTTTTCCCATCTTGTTCCTCCCAAGCCAAACATGTGCCGCCTTTATGCTGTTTGGCCTCTCATCTCCTGTCCTTACCTATATTCATGTGCCCTTCAAACACCCATAGTCCATCTATGTTTCACCTGGTGAACGTGAGTTAATCATTTGCTCACATTTGTTCTACAACTATTGATTATATGTTTCAGACACTGTCTGGGCTCTGGAGATAATTGCTGGGCAGGAGAAATTTAGTCCCTTCTTGCATGAAGCTTAGAGTTGAGCAGGGGAGACAGTAATTAAACTGATAATTATACTGATAAATATGTCATTACAAGCTGGGGCAAAGGTAAAAAGGAAAAGTAAAGAGTGTGCCGACAAATGGCTGTCATCAGATTCCTCTCCCACAGGAACTGGCATATTGTCCAGAAATGTCAGGTTCCCTAGCTAGGCTGTAAACTCCTTGAGGACAAGGACTTCTGGATTCAACATTAGATTTTTCAGTGCTCAAAAGGCTATGAGCCTGACTAGGTTTCTTGTGTGAATGAACCCCCACTACCTGTTACATGTGGAATTCAGAAGGAAGTTGGTTGTCTGTGAAGGCATTCCACCAAATGGCATAGGTGGGTAACTTGCTACCTATGGAAAAAATTCTCATATTTGGGAGAAATTGAATTACTTAATTACCAAGGTCTTTTTCAACTCTAAATATTGTGATAAACTGGTTATCCATGGGGCTTATGACCTATATGAAAACACTTGCCAATACAGTGTCTTTGATGGTGCTTTGTACACATGAGAAGTTCCAGTTTGGAGTATGAGGACACAGATGTCTGACTTTCTTGAAGGCCTGCCTTCTTAATGTTAGGATAACCCAAAATCTGTGGAGGTCATCTACAGGAAGATCCACAGGTAACGTGTCCAAGCAAGCGTGTCCAAGCAAGCATGGAGACTCAGCTGTCAAGATTGCTTCTAATGTCTGCTGTTTTAATCATGTTATCTTCTTAACCCATGGACTTCATCAGACTACACAATACAATAACTTAAAATATTAAAATAAAAACAAGTCAAATCAGATTTTTTTCCTTTTTCTTACTCTTACTGTTTCTTCACCATGGAAGCAGAAGTTTTGCTTTCTGAAATCGACGAGCACTGAAAGCCTTTGTTCCAGCATATGATGCTTGATCCTACTCCAAGATTTTCTGTCTTCATGCTGGTCACACCCACCCCTCTCCTCTTTGAAAGATGCTTAGCGGAACGCCTGTGACTCACCGTGTCCTGGCATGGGAATAACTATTCTCAGTGGAAGAGCAGGGAACAACTTTTCAGTGTTTTTTGTTTTTGCTTGTTATGGCTGAATTTTTCCTGCTTTGACATGATGGCTAAAATGTGCACAGCATTTCTATGCCATCTGCAAACATATTTTCGGCATGCCTGTTTTCATGAAGAGAGTGAAGGAAGCATAAGCTTGGCACAATGCTAAGAATGGGGTGTGTACATGAAGACCACCTGTTCCACAGACACTCTGCTCTACTGACATGCAGGGGCAGGGGGAGAAATCTGTGAAATCTGAATGATTCTATAAGGTGTTAACTTATTGACTATCTCTGGCAGGTGGCTAGGAGGACCCCTCCTGCTGTTTATTTGATAGTTCTCTCTACTTCACCCCCATTTCAGTAATCTGTGACCAGATCAATAGATGTACTTCCTTGCTTATTGCTTGTATTATTAAAGCCTATGCGCTCAGTCTCATGTTGGTGAGATATAGAGTGATAGCTAGTAACATCTTCCAGCTAACAAATGTGTCAATGAATCACACCATTGTATAGTGCTGTTGCATTTTCCACTCTGAATCAGCTGGACAAAGTTATAATGGAGACTTTGGAAGCTGCACTTCTTTTTATTATGTGTGCATGTGTGTGTGTGTGTGTGTGTGTGTAATATGCTATGCATATATGTGGGGAAGTATGCTTACCCACGTGCCCATGTGTATGTCTAGAGAGCACATGTCAATGCTAGTTGCATTTCTCTGTTACTCTCCACTTCAAGTCACAGGGATGCATTCTGGAGCTGGACCTCACTGTTTAACTTGAGTGGTTAACTAGTGAACTTTGCGGATCCACTACCTGGCTCTGCCTACTCAGAATTGGGGTTTCAGATACACACATCACACCTAAATTTGGCATAGGTGCCAAAGTTCTGAGCTCCAATATTCATGCTTACAAGAAATTGCATTACTCACTTGAGCCACCTCCTTAGTCCCTGGAATATGCATTCTTATGGAATTGCATACATTTGAGTCTACTTAGAGACCAGAACTGTGGGAAATGCTGCCTCCAGCCACCAGAGTGGCTTCTCATTATATGTTGCCTATGACAAATCTATCCTCATTCTATGGGACTATGACATTGTTTCCATCTGTGATGATGAAGATTTTTGCTATGAAGATACTTACCCATTAGTGACAAACCCACAGACTTGGACATTCTAAATACTAACTTAATAAAATTACTTCTGCTTATTGTGTTTGATTAAATGGAAATGTTTATTTTTCTTCTCTTATTTTTCTTCTGGACTAATTCTTGGTCCAAATAAAGTAGAAAGAAAGAAAGAAAGAGAGAGAGAGAGATTTCATGATGTAAAGAGAAGCATGATTCAAGCCATTTTTACCTTTGTTTTTCATAACAGAGAGTCATTTGAGGCAGAAAAGCTCAGCAGCCTCTTAGAAGCTTTTTAATCTCAGACACGATGATCAGAAATGGGAACTGCTACTGAGAATCCTCAGTTTTTGCCTAGTGCCTAGGTGAAAAGAGAGGAGGCTGATTTGAATAAACCCAGTCTAAGTGAGCCTCTGCTCATGTGGTGTAGGAGGGTTCTTATGTATTTGGGTTGTTTTCACTGGTTAATAAAGAAACTGCTCTTTTGATAGGGCAGAAATCAGATAGGCAGAGTAGACAGAACAGAATTCTGGGAAGAAAGGAAGTGTGGGAGACACTATGATTATCTGGCCTGAGATGGACATAGATTAGACTCTTCCTGGTAAGCCACGACCTGTGGTGACACACAGACTTTCAGAAATGGGCTAAATCAAGATGTAAGAGTTAACCAATAAGAGATTAGATATAATGGGCCAGGCAGTAATTTAATTAATACAATTTCCATGTGGTTATTTTGGGTATATAGTTAGAAAACAGCCCGCTCCTCAGAGGGGACACAGCTGCTAGCCTCATTACTACAGTTTTGCTGCCCAACGTGGTAAACTGACTCCACTTAAAAACCTGAGAGGGCTTAAAAAGGAGAGAGAGAGAAAGAGAGAGAGAGAGA
>JAQHUG010000019.1:6255475-6267986 GCA_028555095.1 Dicrostonyx torquatus | reverse complement strand
AGAGAGAGAGAGAGAGAGAGAGAGAGAGAGAGACAGAGAGAGAGACAGAGAGAGAGAGAGAGTTTAACACAGGAGAGAGAGTTTAACACAGCTTTTTGCTGTTTGCTTAGACGTGCTGGAGAGAAATTTCCTGTTTTGGCAATAGCAGCAGGAAAAAAAACAGCCATTTTGAAACAAGGTTTCCTGGGCCCTGCCACTGGTACAAATTCCGGCTATGGAGCATTTGTGGGCTCGGATGTTTGTGTGCCCATTTGGGGCTGAGACCATGCCCGTGGCTTAGCTCTTCCTGCCTGGGTAGGCAGGGGGATCAGGTCTACTAGAAACTGGCGGTTTTGAATTACCAGTTTACAGTTTTGCCACCAAAGCAATCTCTGGCTCCTGCGGGAGACAGAACATTTCAGTGGGGTTTGTGACTACAGTGCTACAGTTCATTTGGTGGTAACTGGACTCGCTCTGTGCCTAAAAGGGAAAAATTGTGTGCAGCTCAGAGGTACAACCGACTCCAAGGCAGAAGCAGCTCTGCCATGCTGAACTGTGCTAATCTCAGTCAGGATCGTAATTACCATAATAACAGCACAGTTAAGGTTTAGACTGGGCAGAAAACAGGCGTTACCGTAATTACCCCTACAAGGTGCAAGTAAAGTTTTTAAGAACTGCTTAGCATTTTAAGAAATGCTCCTGGACAGTAAAGTATTACAGATAGGACAGATTCAGACATAAAAGACCTCTAAATAGGTCATACTATTAAATAAATGTATGTAGGCTTGGGAGAGAGAAGAAAAAAATAGAGTCATAAAATAAACTTAATGCCTTAAAAAAAGATAGTCTTTAAAGAGACAGACTACAGATAGTTATAGATTAAAAGAAATAAAGAATGTAAGCCACGTAAAATTGGAAAATTCACAGAATGTCTGGATTATGTATTTTATTGTGTTTTCTTTAAATTTTTTGATTGTAAAGTAGCTAAATACAGAGAAATATTTCATTGTGTGGTCTGCTAAGCTAATCCAACATGTATATTATAAGGCTATTTTAACTTCAGAATTTGGGTCTAAGGATATGATGCTTTGGAGAGGTTCTTCTTTTGTTTTCATAGAGGATGAGAACCTGTGGATTCCTTCTACACCAATATGGTATGATAGACCACGCCCTCCTGAGGGTCACTGTAAACACCGTCAGAAAATTACCTCACTCAACTGGTGACTGAGATGAACCTGGCACACAGAATACATCATAAAAGACCTGATTGACAATGCCCCCATACAGCAGGAAGAAGTTTGGAGAGAAATGACTACGTCTATATTCCCAAATATTGTTGATAAATGCTTTCTTTTACATTTAAAGGGGGAGATGATATAGATATTAATAATTTACATTGATATAAATTTTGCTTTGTGATATAAATTTAAGGTCAATTTTGTTATATGTATATGTATTTCTGATCTTGATTAAGGTATAGTGATTATGTAGTTCATTTAAAAATGTAATGTATAATTAGGAAATATAGGTTGTTAATGAATAATCATTGATATAGTCAAGCTTGTAGTCATGTTAAATTTTCTATATATAAAGAGATATATTTCAGTTAGATAGACATTCTTCATATCTTTCAAAGACTACAGAACATGGCATTTAATGTTTTAATAACTTAGAACTTTTCATGACAATGAGACACGTCTGTTCCTGGCAGCACCAAGCTACTTCCTGAGGAAGAAGAGCATCGAAGAGGCTCCTTATGGAGTTTGATAGCCGTCTGGGCAAGAAACTGCTCTTGCCTGGACTGCTTAAATGGACACAAAGAACTTGCAGAAAGAGGACTGCTAAACTTGCCTAAAGGTGAGATGATCCTTCAGGGTTCTTGCTTCATGAAAGAGTATGCAAGACATTCTGCAGGACACAAAAGAAAGTGACTGAACTGTCTTTGAATTTTCCTGCTTCGTGGTAATGTCTGCTGGATGCTATGGGCCTATAGGCTGAAGATGGATGCTCCAATGGTACAAAATAACTTTGGGTGACTGTCCAGACAGCGAGATGTCTCTGTCACTTGTGGAGTTTTGAAAGTTTACTTCTTGTTTACTTAGGTAATATTATATCCTTCTGAAGTCTTTGATGGAGTTGAAGAATGAATAGTTATAGTTATCCTTAGTTATGATAAAAGATAAAATCAATATAAATAAAGTAACTGTAATTCTTGCTTGATAACTGTTTTTTGTATGTAATTTTACTATGTTAAAATGAAAGCCTTTCTTTTTTGTTTAAACAGAAGAAGGGGAAATGGTGTAGGGTTAGGGCTTGGACTGTTGAAGAAAGCAAAGGAAAGCTGTACCTCAACTCATTGCTCATCTTCCACCAACTCTTTTCTACTTGAGATCTGGTCTAACATAATCAGGATATTAAAAAATTTGTATTACATTTATTTTTTTAATTATTCCGTGTGTGTGTGTGTGTGTGTGTGTGTGTGTGTGTGTGTGTGCCAAGGTACTTGTTCGGAGGTTAGAAGAGAGCCCAGATGAGTCTGTTCTCTCCTTCTGCCATGTGGGATCTGTGAGTCAGCTGCCGGTCATCAGCCTAGGTGGTGAGCACATTTACTGACTAAGCCATCGCAGTGGCCTGAGAACTTCCGTGTATAGATAGATACTGTAACCAGGGAAAAAGAAGAATAGAAGGTTCTGAGAGAGCCTCCTTAGGGTGGACATCCATAGAGTATTATATCATGGAAGGAATATTCATGAAGTCTGGTTGCCAAGAACGACACAGACCTAACAGTTTTGCATGATTAGCCCATAAAGTCCGGCTTATTCCTGATTCTCATTGTTAACAAAAACATCACTTCCTCCACCCCAGTGCCTTTATCATTTTTTATTTTAGGGAAAGGTCCAAGTTCTAGAAAGCATAGGTCCTTGGATTTCAATTTCCTAGTTTCTACCTCCCTTGTATTTGGGTTAGAAAATAAGGAAGAGCGCTCACTAGAAGGCCTTCCTCCTACTTCCTTGCTCTCTGCTACCACTCAGTCCTTCTCTCTTTAAAGAAGAATCAGGGATCTTTTTGACAAGAGACTCATCCACATCTCCCTAATGGAAGTAAGTATTCTGTTTTTAGCAGATTGATGAGAAGGAAGCATCCTTTGCAGCAGGTGTCCATGAGTGAAGGATAGCTACCGAACATACTTATTCACATTCTCACAGTGCTGGCTGGGCTGCCTGCTGTCCAAAATTCTGTTTCTATGGCTGCTTTCTTTAGCCTTTAGAATCTTTGCTTGGTTTTTATCTGCCTATTTGAGTTGTTATCTGTTTCTCTTACATATTTAGCATATACTGCAAATTATAGTTTAGATGAAAGAAGCCTTCATTTGGAGTGTTGTGATTTTATTTCAAAACAAAATTGCAGCAAAAAATTGGCTTTACTGCCTTTGAAAACTACAGTTGATTCAAATGAATTTCAAAGGTATCTCATTTGATCTAGTCACATCATATATTCTAGTATTACCCTATCAGGATTTAAATCTCACGACTAAGCACAATAACAATTTTCAAATATATCCAAACAGGCAGGTTTCAAATGTAGATGAAAAATCTCATGGTGTCAGTCAAAAATGCATGACCATACATAACTCAAATTCTCTTGCTTTAAGTACTTTGAAAAAAAGGCATAAAGACTCAAGTAGATTTCTACTGATTTGTTTCTACAGTAAGGTTTATAAACCCTCGAATAACATGGTTTGTTTTTTCCCATAAAATGGCAAGGACATCAATGTTGTTTTCAGAAAAGCATTGGAAACCTGGTCTGGATTTATTTAGTAGGTTTCAAAAGGCACAGGATATTTCCAAAGTTCCACATGGCTTCACACTGCTTCTCTTGATACATCCAGTGGGGTCTATCATGTGTTAAAATTCAATGAAAATTCACTGGTAGGAAGAAATCTTTACCAATTAATGACTAAGCTAATGATTTCCTAATCTCTCTTGCTACTACAAGAAGTCATGGCAAGACTGTACAATTAGGTTTGTGGGAGAATGTCTAATACTCCGAGGACAAGTTAATTGCATCCTACAGTGTCCTGAAATTGTACTGACTCTTTGATATTGATGTTTCAAGCTTTTGATATATGGGTAACCTTTTCAAAATCAGTTCATCTTTAATCAGTTCTCTTTTGTTCTCTTACTAAGGGTTTAGACCTTAATCTCAAAGCATCCTTTGTTTCTTTATATACAGAAAAAAAATACCTTTAGGTATGAGTTTATGTAATTCTAGAGGTAATGTCTTTTATTTTTAGGTAATAAAGGTATTACGGATTTGGTAGTAACACATATTTTACAAAGATGATATTGGCTATTGAGAATAACTAGTTTAATAAGACTGCAGTGGCAGGGTGGGTATGCTATAGTATAGCCTAATTTTCTCTTTTAACTTGCTTCAAAATGTAAATAGGTAGGCTTACAATAGCATGGATGATAGAGGCCTCTAAGGAAGAGCTTGTTCAAATATAACAAGAGGTTTAGAAAACAGGGCATTGGCAGCCCTGGTTTACATGCCCAGTGATGGTGGAGACACTAACTTCGTGTATCTTTGATATTTCCTTCATATCTACACTGATGATCATAGAAGTGTCTATTGTAGCTGTGTCATGCACCAAATTAAAGTCCATGTAGAAAATGTGGGCATCCCCTTAGTCATCTTAATTAAAATAGATGTTCTAGTAGACCCGTGGAGGTTATCTTGGTTAAGAACAGGATCTTAAGGACATTTCCTTATACATGGCTTGAATCAACATGGGGACTAGAATGCTGCACTGGCTAGTATCTGGCAAATGTATCAAGGGCAATGAGAGTGACTGGATTTATTGTTTCTATTTTGAATAATGTGTCAAACATGAGTTATCTGATAGATGAAGTGGGAGCTATCAAGCCTCGGTGTCATACATTATTTATTGTATTTGCCAGAATGTCCTACAACGATTCTTTTGTATCTTAGCTGAGCGTAACTAAATATTCAGTAAATTAAATATGCAAACGAGCACAAGTTGCACCACATGGTATGATGTGATGTGTTGTGACTATGAAGTCAACTGCTACTATATGCCAAAAAATGCTACCTCAAATGACTAGCTCAGTCGATTGAAATAATAATCCCTTATTCTGGGAGATCTGTGGGCAACTGATAGGTCTGGGCTATCATAGGAGCTCTGCAGTTCTCTGCCTATTGCTCATGTTTTACTGAGGCCACCTGGCTCCCTGGCATATTCTTCTAGGAAGAAAGCATTGTGCAAGAGATCCACATTTTCCATGCCTGGGCTGGGGTCCTGTCTGCTAATATCTTACTAACTCCCCTACCTTACAACCAAGAGTGGAATCAAAAGGACTGAGCAAAAATAAGCTCACAGAGTATGAACAGTATGAAGACAAGGCCATTTCTGCCAGTCACCTCACCATCTTTGGGCATAATAACTGAAAAATAGCGATTACTCTGGCATATTGAAACTAACAGCACAGTTTGCACAATGTGTTTGAAAATGCTCCAGTGTGAGGATACTTTTCCAGAGTTTAAAGATATTTTCAATGAGTACACACTTTTAATTGCTGAAAGAAAAAAATTATCCTCCAATTGAAAAGTAGGTTTTTCCATGGAAACTTGCCTATGTGCTCTGTAAGTATAGCAATGGAAGCTGGTAGAGGAGCCTCTTAAGTAAGAAGTCTGCCACTTTTAGGACAGACATACATTTTACTCATGGAGATGTGGCCAAGAAAATAAGGTCACTATTAAATAATTGTGCAAATGTCACAAAGGGTCCTTTATTTTTCAGGGGTTGAACACATATCAAAGGAGAAATACATTCTAAAGCACAGGCTTGCCTTTTTTATTTCACTTCCTACAGCTGACTTCACAAAGAGTAATAGTCTCTAGAGTCTAGAACAAACTTGCTTTCCTATGAATGCCAGCCTCTCGTTACTGGGGATAGAATTATACTGGAATACATGGCCTCAGTCCTAGGTCAGGTATACTTCGTACAGGCTTTACAATAACCGAGTATTAATAGTATTGGTAAGAGTATTTCCTCTAATACTTTGGACACTTCCCTGTATGAAGTAAACGCTATTGTTTGTCTCTCATCATAGACTAAAGGAAAGATGTTTTGAACACTTAAGAAATGTCTCTAAGATCACAACATGGATTTATTTAGTTTAAAACTGAAAGAGTCCTCTGGATTCTAAGTTCAAGGCAGGAAAAAGAAGCATAACTAATAGACTTGTCAGCATGTTTTATTAAAAATAGCTTTATGCCCATTTTTACAAAGATGTGTTATATTTTTGTGTCTAATGTTATTTATACCACATAAATAAGCGGGAAACTATCACTGAATTTGTGGAGAGTCATAAGAAATTGAAATGACACCAAGGAGTTCTCACTGTGAACAATTTTAGAAAGGAAACATAGCCCAGAAATACTTTCTAAACACTGTGATGCAAATTTGCACCTCAGGTTCATGAGCCCCTTTGAGGAGGAGATCATTGCTGAACGAAGATGGGATTGACCTACTGAATAATGATAGAAAGAGTTCACTGTAATAAAGTACTTTTGTAAGTGGAGAAGAGGCAGTCACTGTTTTCTGGAGGACTGATACATACACTGAGCCAAATGAATATCACCCAGAAAGTCAAGAGGAGCTGAGCTGGTTCAACGAATAGGATACATATTAAGTTGATAGTGATTAATTAGTTTTATGTCACTCTGATGCTTTTAGACCTGTTCATGGTGTGGTTTTCAATTATTTTAGTATTATTGGAAAAGCCGAGATCAGACCACAGTTATTAGACTTAGATGAGTTACTTTATTTGAAGAGTGGGATAACCTTTGCTAGTCCCCTGTCGTGTGATCAGTGCCATTTGCAAAGAAGAGAAAATGAGAGAGTGCGAGCATACACAAAGGCTTGACAGAGGGCCAGGTTTTCAAAAGCAGGATTGGATAAACCCTGTGTTCAAGATTCAAAAAGATAACCTGAACAACTTAGTTAAAATTCTTATAGTCACTCCATGCCCTTCTAAAGTTATTCATATTATGATACAAAAAGACCAGGAGGAAGTATACTTCCAAATCTGGGTAGAGCACATTGAAAATTGAAGCACATTAAAATCTTTATATTTAATTCAGATAATACTTTCCCTGTGATGTTATTCTATAGATCATACTTGTATGTTTGCAGATTGAAAAGATATATACTTGGTGTTGGTTTATTTTAATTGTCAGCTTGACCCAATCTAGAACCTACTCGGAAGAGAGTCTCATTGAAGACTGGTATAGATCAGATTGACCTGAAGGCATATCTCTGGTGAATGAATGACCTTACTTAGCTTGTTTGAATTGTGAAGATGGGCCCACACTGAGCGGGCCTTCATGAATACCCACATTCATGTGTTTGCTTATAGCCTTACACAAATAAACACAAATAAAATTGAAGGCTGAAATTTATTTCATAAACCTTATGTCCCTAGCTTTCAGAAGGACTTTCTAGAGAGAGAGTATACTCTATTTTCATGTGCTCATGTACCAAGAATTATCTTCATGTTCCAGTCAATATCATTATGGATTTATTGATGATTATATGCATCCTTTAACATGATATGACAACTTTACTCTGTCATTTGTCTATTTTTCTCCTGTTAGGAAGCAAGTTCCAGGGAAGTAGTGAAGATTTGGTTTATTTTACTCACTGACATAGCATAAGATTTTTGGCTGGTGCTTAAGACAGAGTTGAGACCCAGTTGAGTGGCTTGGTGGTTAAGGATGCAAGGAATGTGCACTAAATTGCTAACGTCTGCCTTTTCCAACTATGCAGTGACAAATATCCAACTGCTGGCTTGTTCTCTCATGGGTTGGTTTAAGAGATTGTTACTAGTTCCTACAAGAGAGCTCTGTAGTTTCTTACTATCTACACTTGTGAATAAAACTTTGACTGGTAAACTGGGCAAAGTTCTCTCACAAACCTGTTGTATGACTTCTTTGCAGAATTGTTTCTAGAAGTGTTTGTACCTTTCTTATTATAGTCAAAGGGAAACAATAAATTTGCCAATATAAAGATTGCATGGGAGGGCTAACTGCCGGGCAGCAAGAGCTCAGAAGTCAATAGACTGCTTAATTTCTAAATAGTCACCTTTAAAAACCACAAATAAAGCAGAGTGCACATGCTCAGAGCCAACTAAAGAGAAACAATTTGCAAGAGAGTGATCCGAGTTGTTAGTAAAACTGACTATAATATGACAATAGGAAACAGGAAATTATATAATGTCATTACAGAAGCTTTGGCAATAACCACCCTTTGCTAAACAGTTATTTTCTTTTGTGACTAATGTACACTTTTTTTTTTTTTTGGTTTTTCGAGACAGGGTTTCTCTGTAGCTTTGCAGCCTGTCCTGGAACTAGCTCTTGTAGACCAGGCTGGTCTTGAACTCACAGAGATCTGCCTGCTTCTGTCTCCCGAGTACTGGGATTAAAGGTGTGTGCCACCACCGCCCGGCTCTAATGTACATTCTTTGAAATTCTCAAAATTAGGGACATCTAACTTCCTTTTTGATCTGAAAGAGCTTAATAAGGGTATTTCTATGGACATCATAAGCAAAATGAGGACAGAAGACTCAGCAGGGCCAAGGAAATCTATGGAGGTCAGCAGTGCCATTTCAGGACTAATGCTTCTCCTCTCACATTCTCAGCAAGACTTTTCTTGCCTGTCTTCTGTCTTCCCAGGAGAGAATTCTGAGGTACCAAAAAGATAAAAAGACTGTCTTTGAGGCATGCCTGGAAATAAATGCATTCAGAAACCATCACATGACACTCATGAGTTGTTTCATTGAGTGTCTTAGTGTTTCCACTGCTGTGATGAGACGCTGTGACCAAAAACAAAGTTGTGGAGGAAAGGGTTTATTAGGCTTACACTTTCGTATTGCTGTTCATAGCTTAGGGAAGTCAACAAGACAGGAACCTGGAGGCAGGAGCTGATGCAGATGCCATGGAAGAGTGCTGCTCATGGGCTTGCCCTAGTTGGGCTTGTTCAACCTGCTTTCTTATAGAACTCAGGATTACTAACCCAGGAATGGCATCAGCTACAATGGACTGGGCCCTCCCCCATCAATTACTAATTAAGACAAGGTCTTACAGCCAGATCTTATGGATGCATTTTCTCAATTGAGGTTTCCTCCTTTCAGATAGCTCTAGCTTGTGTCAAGTTGACACAACACGAGCCAGCACAGTGAGTTACTACATCTAGGGACTATTATTGCACATTCCATGTGATATCCTTAAGACAGAAATCACAATCTTAAATTGGTGGATTAATGTAACAAAACGTTATGCAACATTTAACACCTTTGCTGATAGTGAATCAGAGAGCAGATTGTGTGACTACTATATTCATGATTACTCTATGTAAATTGTACTAAGTCAGAACACAGAAAGTGTATTTCCTGATTATTATGTGTCTCTACATTTCTTTTCTTAAAAAATAACTTGGTATTTCGGAGGAAATAATATTTTATCATGGGGGCAGTTATGTGTCTTAGAAAATAGTTTTTAACAGTATCTTTGGTTTTTAAGCACTAGATATTGTGTCTGTCTTCCAAGTTATGACAATCAAAAGTATTTTCAGAAATTGCCCAATATTCCCTAAGGGTCAAAATCGCTTCCAGTTGGGAACTATTGTTCTGGATGAAGTAATTGGAAATAATAATAATATATTGGCCACTCTTGATTGCCTTTAGTTGAGTATTAAAGAGACAAACTTAAGAAAAAATAGCCCAGTTTATAAGCAGAAATGAGAGGCAAGAGAGTGGTTATACAGCTGAAGATTCTACGGCTTGGAAAGGTGAATTATCCTTAGGCCTCAGAGAGTAAGAGATAAGTTTGAAAAATACTTTGAGCATCAAAGGCTCAGAAAAACTTCTCAGAGAACAAAGAGATTTATCCCTACAAAAGAGATCAGATAAAGAATGTGATCTTTCCACCTCTTATTTCAGATGGCCTAAAGGTATTCATCATTACTCTAAAGGAGAGGGGCAACAAAGCCAAAGGAAAATAAATCAATTTGGCTTGAGAACTATGACTAAGAATAAACTTTGGGGACACTTACCAGCATAAGAAGTAGACGAAAAGAAAATAGATCCGAAAATTGAAGCTAATTTTTTTTAATTGAATGGCATTGTCAAAATAATGATGTGTTTACAGTAGAAAAATTCCTGACTCCCACACCTGCCCAAGCAGAAACCAGGTCAGACCAGCACTTCTTGTCCCCAGAGAGGGCATGCACTTTGACATTCACTTTAGGTGTAGGCTGGGAGAATGAAGGACAGGAGAAATCACAGAGGGAGAAATGAGAGAGACCAATGAACAAGATTGTCCAGAGAAGAATCAGGAACAAATCTATAGGGAATTCTTTGATAATCTTAATACCAACATTTCATTTAATGCAAAAATATATGCAAACTATACACATGTATGCATGTCCAGATGTACACTCTCACACATGGTTCTCTCTCTACCAATTCACTTTACTTGTTGTGCATATGTGTGCATACAGATGTGTGTGAACTGACGTTTGCAGGTGCTCATGTGTGTGTGTGCATGTGGAGGCAAGGTCAACCTCAGGTGGCATTCTTCAGGGCTATCTACCTTGTGCTGATTTGTTGGTTTTGAGACAACTGTCTCAATACTGTCACTGCTCCTGCACTCACTGACTAGACTAGGCTGTTTGTCCTTGAAATCCCAGATATCTGCCTATCTGGTTTCTTATTGCTAGGGTTACAAGTCTTCATTTCCACCTTTTAGTGTGAGTGCTGGCAATGGTTTCTATCTCTTTATAAGCTTATCTCTCTCCCCAGCCTCTCTACTAACACATTTTCAATTTAACAACGCACAAAGAAAATCACCGTAAACATAAAGACTGCTAACATGGCAAGGCTGCCTAGCCCTGCTGGGTTTTAGATGTCATGAGTGGGTACTCTAGGAACAGTCATGCCAATACCATGTATTCAGTGTGATAGTTGATACTGGATCCAAACTGGAGATCCAAGATTTGCAGAATGCAAGCAAGGCCTTTGGTGATTGGTGGCTCTGTGTACCCCTTCAAAAGGAGAGGGAATAACCTAACGCTCCCACACTAACGGAATGGGAGGCAGTGGATAAGCTGAAGCACACCTACCCTGATGCAACAGAAGGGATGCAGTATCTTTTCTTTGGCATAGAGCTGGTCCTGGGAGATGGTGGTTAAGTCAGCTACAGTGCTGGAGGAGACATCACAGAAATTTGAAGGACTTAGGGATGATGAACGTGTATCCCCCAAGGTTCCAATCATGTAGCTCAACTACCAAACTGAAAAGATGATGTTGGTCTAAGTTTATTTTCAGCGAATGGGAAGCCTAAAGTGATCTGGAACCTGATAGGTAAGAAAGTGAGGCATATGATGTGTAAGCCTAAATCCACCCGAAAGGGGTGGAGCTGAACCATTTCTGGTAGCCTTCACAGTGTTCCATGAAAGTGAACTTAGCGCACACAGTAATTGACATACTGTAGTTGCATTTCACATATTTCTAAAACATAAAACTGAAATAAGCACAAGAAACACATGATGCAAATAAATAAGAAGCTATAGTACTTTCAGGACTCTTGTAAATTCTACTCGTTTGAAATATCATTCCTCTTTATCTACTTAGTTATTCTCAGTCATAGGAACACATTAGCATGAACGGATGTGAGAGAGAGAGAGAGAGGAAAGAAGAGAGTGTGGGAGGAGGAATGAATGCATGCATGGCAGGGATTTCTGGCTTTTAAAATGATTTTGCTCTGCTCTTCTGTTATTTTTGTGTTTGTGTTTTTGAGTGGTGTGTAGGCTGGTCACTCTACGTGTGTCCCTTCACAAACACACTCTTCTCTGTTCATTGACTTCAGAGAGTGACTCTTCATTGCTGTTGACTTTCTAGGGTGTAGATCATGCAAGATGTTGGGAGAAGATACCAAAGGGGGAAGAGATTTCTTGTTGATTCAATTAATTACTGCCCTCTCTAGCTATCTTTAAAACATACACTTTATTTTTTTTATTTATTTATTTTTGTTAAAAGCAAAATTTACATTTACTCCCCTTGTTCCCAGCCCTCCCGCTCCCCCACTACCCCACCGCCCTCCCCCGCTTCCTTAAGATGGTGTGCACTGAAATTTAACACAGTCCCTTTAACAGAAAGTACAGTTCCTAAAATGAACTCTAATTTTTTTTTTTTTTGACAAAGGAAACAGCCCCAATTCTTCAAAACTTTTCTTTTATCAAAGTCGAGCCTTCAAATATCAAAGGCTCTAAGTCCTGGAAGCAACAACACCTTATCATTCCATGAATTGGCTTCAAGATGTGTAGGATCATTGTCAGTCTTAAGAAATAAAGAATTGGATTTCCAGGAGTTCGGCTGAATTTAGAGTAAGACTGAGATAGGGTCCCTGACCTTAATATTTGCTCAGCTGTCTTTCAAGGCTGCGGCTTGCT
>JAQHUG010000019.1:6190082-6243357 GCA_028555095.1 Dicrostonyx torquatus | reverse complement strand
TCATCTCTTTCTTTAAAGGAGTTTTTCACCTCTTCTTTAATGGCCTCTATTACTTTCATAAAGTTACATTTAAAGTCGATTTCTTCTGCTTCTTCCGGATTAGGTTGCTCAGATCTTCTTGTTGCACAATCGCTGGATTCTGGCATTGTCATGTTGCTTTTCAGGTTAATGGAGGAATTCCTGGATTGGCGCATGCCCATCTTTTCCCCTCCTATTTGATCAATAGAGTCCACTTGCTTGGTCAGGATGGATCTGGATCAGGGGGCCTCGCTGGCCCAAGAACCTGCCAAGCTCCTCAGGACCATATGGGTCTGGGTCAGAAGGCCTCCTCTGGCTGAATCAGAAGCCCTCTCCGAGGGCCTGCCACACTCAAAAGGACTGGCTTCTCTGCTCCATGTGCCACACAATGCCCTGTGGCTTTTTATAAGCCTCCTTTTCCCTCAGGGCCTCAGCCTGAAAGCAGGCTGAGTTCCTTTTGGGAACCTAGGTCCCCTCTGGTGGGGATGGCTGGGTCGGAAGCCCTCTCCAAGGGCCTTCAGCATTCAAAAGGGCTTCTACTCCAGTGGAGATGGCTGGATTGGAAGCCCTCTCCAAGGGCCTGCAGCATTCAAAAGGATTTCTCCTCCAGTGGGGGTGGCTAGATCGGAAGCCCTCTCCAAGGGCCTGCAGCACTCCACAGGGCCGACTTCTCCTCCGGTGGGGGTGGCTAGATTGGAAGCCCTCTCCAAGGGCCTGCTGCACTCCACAGGGCCGACTTCTCCTCCGGTCCTGAGTAACTTCTTATGTTACTGTAGGTTCCATAACAAAAACATCCTAAAGATGGCCTTAAACACAGATAGTTTAAAAATCCGCAAATGTAAGTGATGTTTCAGATCCACTGTTAAGCTATGCTAACAAACAGTTCCCCAAATATCAGTGGTTTCAGATTATCCTCCTTCTCATGGAGGAGAGAGTTCCTGGTTATTAAAGTAAGTTGTAGATTTAGAATGAAGGGAATTTCACTTTGATTTGTGCTTTCATGGTCAACATCCAAGTTAGAATATATTCAACATTCTTCACTACGAGTAAAATAATTCTGTCCACAAATGACATGTCACTTAAATTTCCATTTTTACCTTTTAGTTAATGCAAACTGTAACTAACTTTGGGGAATGAAATAGGAGAAATGTAATCTTACCCTATGCATAGAAGAGGTAGGGAAACCCAAGTAAGACACTTGTACACAAAGCTAACGGCACTATTCTGCTGGAATGTATCTACCAACCTACCTCTTCATGGCTTCTGAGGACATGTAGAATGTAGCAGCGAACACAGACTCGAGTACACATAAAATGATGAATAAAAGAATGTGAGATACAGTGTTGATAAAAACATTCATTTATTGTAGAAGAGAGATCTAAAGTACAGACAAGTTATTTTGTGGTAAACTTCTAACAGAATGAGTGAATTATTGAAAAAACTTATGTCTATAAAGGGATATCAGATCTTAAGAGCTTTATTTAGTGTTTCAAGAAGAACCTTGAAAAGTCTTTTTTTTTATGACACTTGGTAAAAATTAAAGGATGCAGAAGGATGAAGACATGTATAAAGTCAATCAATTGTGTTTTTCTTCCATAGATTCAGAGGACTGTGACACTGTCTACAGAGATTTGAGGGGACATGGAATAAGACTCTTCTCTCCCATGAACTGTTGTAAGAGGCGCAGAGAGCTATGTCTTGCTGCCCGGCTCCCAGCCACGGGCCTGCTTTTGGTCCTGGCTATCTTATACCTGAAATAACCACACAAAAATTGTATTAATTAAATTACTGCCTGGCCCATTAGTTTTAGCCTCTTATTGGCTAACTCTCACATCTTAAACTAACCCATTTCTAATAGTCTGTATGTCACCACGAGTTGTGTCTTGCCGGCCTGAATCTAACCATTGTCCATCTTTGGCAGGAGCATCATGGCATCTGCCACACTTCCCTTCTTCCCAGGATTCTGTTCTGTCTAGTACGCCCACCTAAGGGCTCTCCTATCAAAAAGCCAAGGCAGTCTCTTTATTAACCAATGAAAGCAACCCAAATACAGAATGACCCTTCTACACCAAGGAACGTTCTGTACTTAGATGTGAAGGAGACTGGAGGCATACTGAAGATACAAAGTGTCAAAAAATATGTTGCTCTTATATTGGTCTGAAAGTCTTTAAAATGAATATAAGAACTGGCAGATGGGGAGGAGAGCTAACTTCTACACCTGTATCAAGTCACTGCAGGTATGGTTACTTGTACAAGACCAAGTTGTTCAAGATTATAGTATGGATGGTGCAGGGGTTCCAAGACTCTACCACCAGAAGAACTACTTGCAGCTTATAGCTGATAAGGAAAAGTAGGTCACTCTCCTTTGGGGTCTTTGTTGTTGCTCGTGATCCAGTGCACTATCTCACACCCATGTGCTTGGGGGAAGTCCTAATTGGAATCCAGTAGTTATTAATGATCATTAGAAAAAGGGGGTATGAGAAAAGGTAGGATAAAATGAGGAGAGATAGTGTGAGGCACTATGAAGATTTGGGGGGAGGTGATGGTGGATGACTATGATTTTTTTAAAAAAAATACATTAAATAAAAGTATGAAGATTTCAAATAATGCATTGAAAATATTGTTTTAAAAATGTAGTTCTAAGGCTAGATGTGGTTCTTTAATGCCAGCTACTTAGGAGGCTGCTCCAGGAAGACCTCGAGATCGAGACTGAGGTCAATCTCAGATATAGAACTAAAATTTGTTTTAAAACAACCCAACTCTTTCAAAATAACTCAGCAGAAAGTTAATATTTTAAAAACAAAAACAGATATGTTAAAATGAAAGGAATGGAGAATCTTTTGACTCAAAATTGCATTAAGTAAGAGCAGAGATTGGCACAAGTTATGATGGACTAGAAATAGATGTCAAAGAGGAAGCAAAAAGTTGATAATATGAATGTACTCATCTCTCCACATTTGGTTAGAGACAACCAATAGCTGTGTCCCTGTTAGGAAGAAAATATCTAGGCATGTGGTCTTACAGCTAGTTAGATGCTACCAGAATTAGAGGACACTTGTGCTGTACTCTCCCTCATTCACAACCAGCAACTTGCAAGTCTGAAACTCACCAGTAGAACTCTAACTACTGGTTCATGAAGTGGCTGTGGATCTCTGCATTTGTTCCCGTCTGTTGAAGGAAGAAGCCTATTTGGTGACTGCTAAACAAGACATTCATGTGCACAAAGGAATGTCATTAAGGGTGTCATTTTATTGTTACAGTTTTCTTCTTTTTACAACAATAGTATTTGTTTTCCCTAGGTCCGCAGGCTATGTAGTTTCAGGGTCTTGGTCACCTAAGCAGAGTCAAGTATGGGTTCTAACTTGTGGAGTGGGCCTTAAGTCAAATCAAATATTGTTTTGTTACTTCCCACTAACTTAGAGCTACTGTTGTATTGCACTAGCATATCTCGCAAGCAGGAGACCATTGTTAATCAGAGGGGTTGTGGTTTTGTTGGTGTTTATGATTCTCTTTTGGTACCATGCAAAGGAACTTTTCTGTTGTGGAATATTATTAAGCTGTGTTAGATTTATTTATGCTGTGAAACATTTGTTTTAATGATACAAAGATGTGTTGCATTCTTTTATGTTATATTTGTTTAACTATGTGAAGCTGTGTTATTTTGCCTGTTTAAATCACTTGATTGGCCCTCTGCTGTTTAATGTTACAGCTGTGTAACATGGCTTTCATGTGAGACTCCTAACAATGAGAGCAGGGGCTGGCTCTGACTCTGTTGCCTGCTTTTGGGCTCATTCCTCCTACAGGATCACCTCATCCAAACTTAACAGTGAAAAGGAGGTACCTAGACTCACTGCAACTTAATATATCATGGCTGGCTGGTATCCATGGCTGGCGGGGAGGTGGGGGTGGGAGGTTCCTTATCTGAAGAGAAACAGAAGAGGAGTAGATTGGGGAAGGTTGAGGGAGAGAAACAGGGAAAAGAGGAGGGAGGGGAAACTGTAATCAGTACACAAAGAAAAACAAAGAGAAACAAAAAAAAATTTAACTGGCCATTATAATCTTTATCTCTTTTATATTAGAAACTCAAAATATTTTGATGGTTAAGTCCACCATCAAATAAAGAGTTCTCTTTGATGAACTGCTCTTTAGGAAAGGCCCAGTTTCCTTGTTACATAGAGAATGAGAACAGGAACTTGGTGTGGAGTATAGTGAGTGGGGGCAATTGTCAAGGAGTGCGCTAAGCCCAGAGGAGAAGAGGAAAAATAGCAGGGGAGGCAAATGGGGCTACTTTCTTGGTATGATGTGTGTAGATGCAAATAGTTCAATGTTCTGGGAAATGTGTATGGTGTGTGGGTGTGTGCACACGTGAGCGCATGAATGCATGCACCAACATATACACGCATGAGTCAATACTGTGAGAGTATCTGGCACAAAACTCAGCAGAACCTACTCTACGAGTAGGTCTTTGAAAACTGCACAACAGAAAGAAAATTTCCCGCTATACAAAAGTTACTATTTCCCCATTCCTATTCTGTTACGCAAATGAGAGACGATGGTGTGAAATCCTTGGGGAAAAGCACTTTAATTCTTAAGTTCAGAAGTTTTCAACAGAATAATCATTTGAACTATGTCAACCCCTCTCAGAAGTCTCCTCCATGTGTAATGTGACTATTCTTTAAGCTTGAGGTACTGTATAGGGGAAGCATTGCATGTCAAGCAATAGGCAAAAAGCAATTCATGATACTAGATTATTAGGGAACTTTAAGAGTAAGTATTGTCTTTTAGGAGACTAGAAAAAATGAATATAGAATAAAGCTATTCAAACAAGACAGGATCTAGTAGTAATACCGTCTTCCCAAAAGTTTGGTTTTTTTTTTGTTTTTTGTTTTTGGATTTTGGGTGTCTCTCCACTTTGTCTGTTCAACACTTTCCTTCCATCTAGTATTTGGACTGTGTCTTGACTAAGTTACAACCGACAGAAAGAATGTTGCATACATCTACCAGAATTAGAATAAGAGGTCAAAAGCTTTGAGATTGCTTTACAAAACTCAGTTTCCTCATGCAATGAGAAAGTTTATATATCAAGTCTTTGGTAACCTAACTGACCTAGGGACAACGAAGAAAGTATAAGGAAAGCATTGGATTTGCTTCCCCTTAAGCAATCATCTCCCCTTATCTCTACACATTTAAAGCCTGTGAACAGCACACGATGCTGTCGAGTACCAACGTTCCCCCTTGACCGTTTTGATCTTTCCCCACCATGAACTGACACTTATCATCTTCTGGTTTCAATTATCCTGATGTCAGTCCCCTCTGCCAATTCTTTCAGAATATTTTGTCTTTTTAAATTTGCCTGTTGTTCCAAATGCAGTATTTGAGAAATAATGAGAGTATTTATTGAATGGTTGTTGAATAAATAAATTAGTGTTTAACTGACATATATTTTCTATTTATTGATTTCTGTATAGAAAAAAATAGAAAATTGCATGTGGTGTTAACTGAGCATCTATTTAGGAGCATTTACCTGCTGACTATGTAAAATTTAATGCTTTTAGTATATTTGTAGACTCGTGAAACCTTCACCAACTTTGAAGTTTATAACCTTTTCATAACCGTATAAAGAAAAGCAATACTATTCAAAGCCCTTTCTTTTCCTGAAGCCACTTCTTCCTCCCTTTCCTCTACCCCAATCAACCAAAAATCCACTTTCTGTATGTGTCATTTTGCCTCTTTGAGACATTTTCATATAAACAAAATAATATAGGCTTACCGTCATTTTCAAGCAAGCATCTTTTTCTTAGTATGATTTTTTCTGGGTTCATCCATGTATGAGGATTCTATTCATTTTCACCCAGAGTTATTTATTAATCCATCAGAAGATAAACTATGTTGTGTTCAACGTGTGAATTATCAATACAAACCATGGGCAAATATTCATTTCTCCTAGGTTATACGAGCCCACCATGTTTCAATATTTGAGGTGCTGTCAAAAATGGTTTCTAAAACAGCTGCAATCTTTTCACACCAGCAACATCTGCAGAACCTAGTTTCTCTGCCTCCTCATCAACATTTCCCCTTCCTTGTTTTTGTAATGTCAGCTATCCCAAAAGATAAAAAGTGCGAGCTTCAGTTCCTTAAATGACAAAAGGATTAAATTGAGGTTGAGGAAATGTTTTTTAATTATATTATCTATTTTTAATGACTGGGGGATTCTAGGCAGGTGCTTTACTGCTGAGCCAAAATCACCTTTGGTACTTGTCAAGTGAAAGAAAAAAATTTATAGTATTCTAAAAATTATATAGATTTAGGTATATATCCTAAATATTGTATAGATATATGATTTATATTTATATATAAAACCACATATATGTTTTATATATAATATTCTAGATATTATATAGATATGATATAATATATATGGTAGAAGAAATCACTATTATTTATACTTACTTGGAAATCTCAAAAACACTCAGGAAAAATTAAGTATCTGAGTATAAATTAAATAAACAGGAATTAATAGCCCTAATATATACAAATGAGAGCCAGATAAAAGATAAAGTGGGAAAATAGGCTATTTAAAACAACAATGGGAAAATATAAATTAATTATAAAATCCATGCGTATATTTAGCCATATAGTTACTTTTATCGATAAAGTCTAAAAATCACATTAAGTGGTACAAGAGAGAAAATATCATCTTTTTCTAATATACAAATTCAAAAACATGCTGATATTAATTCTATTTGAAATAATTTTCAAGTTTCTTGATCCCAAATAAGTACCTGAAAGTTAGTGAAAATAAGATGAAATATGAAACCAAATTTGGGCCAAAAAAATGAACATGTCCTTCAAAGGCCAGGAAAGCAGGTTCCTAAGATTCTGAGATGTTCAAGCTTTCTCACATGAGAGAAATGAAAACTAAAGTTAAAACATAAGTTTTGTCACTCTGGCAAAGAGCCAGCATTTATGTCAGCCACAGAGAGGGAAAACAGGCAGATCTAAATATAGGAGGGAGCGAAAACTTCCTCAAGATGGTTGAAGGACACATTGGGAAAACTTACCAAAGTTTAAAGTGCATGTATCCACACCCTCTCATCCTGCAACTTCACACTCCAGCTTTACATATTGTCAAATAAATTTATTTCTATATCAATTTAACCCTTCCTTTGCTATGAATGTTTTTTTTTCTAGTACACCATCCAAAAGTTGATTTTATACAAGAAAGGCCCTTTGAACTTATACAAAACTAGTTATGTGAATGACTTCCCCTTAGCCTGTAATTTGTTAGCTACCGAGCATTGGATTCAGCCAGTATAATATAGTAGAAATTAATGAATGCTGTTCATTTGGGACTACGGAAAGGACTTCTTCCTGTGACAGTGTGAGGTACACGCCGAGATAGACGTATCGAAGAGAAAAGCAGTGGGATCCGCTAGAGTTGGAGCACAGGATGTCTGTGACAAGCATCTTGCCCCCTGTGTTCAGAGGAAAGAGCTGACTTGTCACGCAGTTCTGTAGGTGTTCTGTCATTTACCAATTAGTCTGGAAAGTTCCTTTGTTGACTATCTGCCTTCTTAGAGAAGCAGTCTGTGCTAGAAGAAGACACAACCCAGTTATAAGAAAGCAGATCGGTCGTCATCTCCATCCAAGTACTGCACCACTGGAGGGGGGGGCTCTGTGATCTTTGACAATGTGGAGGTTTCCTCACAGTATTGTCATAATCAGCACAGGGCAAAATGAATGCTTTGAGTTCACGAGAATTCAACGATTTCATGCACACAAGTGCCCAAAACAAGTTAGCATTTAATAGATGTTTATTTGCTCTTATCTTCCTCAAAAATAAAGCTGAGCAGATGGACAGAGCAGTAGATGTGAGGACAGTTTGCTGTGAATTTCTGCAATAGAGGAAAATGTCGCTACATGAGTCTGTTAGAATGCACAGTTCCCCTTAAAAAATTGAAGACTCACAAAGTGAATTCTGAGGCATATCTAATGTTTATATATATATATATGTGTGTGTGTGTGTATGCATATATATGTGTATGCGTATATATGTGTGTGTATGTATACATACAGATACATATGTATATACCCATTTCTCTGTGCATTTGTATAAATAATTAATATATGTACATATCACTACATATTCATATGTGTAGGATACACATGTGTATACACATGCACACACATTCATATATCTTATACCTCTGTGCATGTGTGTATGTGAACAGCAAATTATCACCTTTTTAGAAGGGGATGTTGGAAGTATCTGCTTTCATGTCTAGAAGCACTAGCATTCATTAAGGCCCCACTGTCTGTGTGAAAGACTTGTTGCAGACAGTTCCCTGTGTGTGACTATGCCAGAATTGTTCAGAGAATATTAAAGAAGAGCAGGAAAAAAAAAGTAGAATTGATGCTATCTTAATAAAGTGTATTGGTAGTTAATTCTTTTGTTTCCATCATTATAATTAACTTGTTCTTTCTGTGTTGATAACACACCAAATCTCCTCATTTTTCTTTGCCTTTCTCATGTTTTTACTGAGACCGTTCAGAATCAGGTCTTAGTTGCACTCAACCAATCTGATGCTGAGCATCAGTTTAGAATTTATTGGCCCAACCTTTTGGTGATTTGTTTTGCTTTTGAGAGGTCCTGGTCGATGGCTTCATAGTGCATATAAAATATAGCTATGTAAAAGGTATATATCTAAGTTTAGAGAAACAAGATATTTCTAGACGAGGACAAAACTATTTAATTCAATCTTTTTTAGGACTTTATTTACTGATTTATCTTCCCCACTCCTATCTTTTCTTCTTTCTGCTCCTCCCTCTCTTGCTTTTCTGATACTCTCTCTTCCCCAGGCAGGCTCCCCTCCCTCTGGTATATTTTTGCAATTGTTTTCTAAGTTGGAATAGGCCTCTCTCCTGCTACAGCTGCGACTCTGTCCCCTGCTGCACTAAATTGACACTTGGGCGAGCAATGGCTCTCGTCACTCACTCCGAAGCTGCTGCTTCCAGAAGTGTCGATTTAGTTCAGCAGGAGATGAGGTGCCAGCTGCAGAAGTAGGCCACGGGAAAACTCAACAAAGAGTTCTGCCTCCCCTTGTTGTCCGTGATGTTCGGTGGGAGGATGGGAGGATGTGGCTGCCAGGGTCTGAGATTAAAATGTGGAGCAACAATAAGAGAGGGTCATAACTCTGAGATCTGCAGAGGAGGGAGGGAAATTCTGAATTGGGGTTAATTTCCTTTGACTTGGTCTCTAAAGCGCTGTCAGTGCTGAAAAAAAAAACTCAATTTTTTTTCCTTGGGGGATATGTACTTATAGGTTATGGTGGCTTAAACCTTTCCCAGACTGTGCACACATCCTGCTGATCTGGGCTAGAACTTGAAATCTGCAATGTGGAAGGCTTGGCAAGTATCGCCTTTCATGTCCTGTTGACATAACCGCATACCCTGCTTAATTAAAAGTCCTTCGTGAGCACTAACACCACAGGCTTTCCACACCTGTAGCATAAGCGTGTCTGTTAAGTAGACGAACACTAAAGACAGAGATTGAGGTTCGTTATTTGAAGTGCACTGTTCAGAACTAACCCCTTCGTTAGTTCAGATAATTTTCCATATGACTGTGAGCTTAGACTGTGCTCCGCAGGGCCCACTGGTAGGCTCCAAGAACTGAATTGCAATATTCCGTGTGCAACGCAGTTTTATTGTCTACATTGGATCTTTTAAATAACCATTTTCAATAAAGGCCAAATTCAAAAGTAACACTGTAGAAGCCAAGAGGAAAGTGTGGGGGGGGGGAGGTCATGTGTTACTTATGCTGGTTACTGACCATTGTATTCATTATCCACTCTTGGTGGTGAACTGCTAAGGTAATTTGCCTTTCATATGCAATGGAGAATGGAAGTTCTTTTGTGCCAAAGAGTTCTGATACAGTTCCCTTAGAAAAACTAGTATCTAGGTCACTTGGCTTCCTTAAACTTGAAATAAATGACATCTTTGATAGCTCAGTATTGTGACTGGAGGACATAAATGAAAGGAGAAAGGCTTTGGCTAAGACAATCAGGGATGGAGAAATTTGAATGTCAGTATATTTTTACTTCTTATGTAAAAGACAAGAGATATGGTTCCATCAAGGTGCTTTGTATCCTCTATGACACCTCTGCTTGTTAACTGTATTTGAAAATATATTTAAGTACACGTGTATTGTCTATCCAAATATGTTTAAATAGACATATCAAGTGTTTGATGTTCCCTGAGAAATGCTCTTTGATAGGTATTAATATGGAATATGAAAAGAGAGTCGTGACAGACCTGTCCATCAATTTGGGAAAGTTTAAATGCCTGATCACTGAAGGTTGGGAATCATCAAGAGCTGCTTCTTGGAGCAGGTGGATTACAGACCGTGCTTTGGCACACGAAAGCACAGAATGGTGAGCTCTGGAGACAGTAGAAACACAGGCAGTAGAAACTCTCAAAAACAAATGTAACTTGATGGGCAAGGGTCTGACAGAGTACTGATGGAGCCAACTTACACAGACTAAGTACTTAAATAAAGCAAGGCTAGGCAGTTACTTTACTATTGTATGTGTGCATAAGGCAGAGGAAAATAATCTAGGAAAATGAGCTATTCTCTTCTACCTTCCCAGTGCTACTTCCTTGGTGGCCACAGCCCTGGTTCTTTTCCTTTTATCCTAAATTTGCTTGGCTTTCAGGACAGGCCCCAGGAGACATATCAACTTTTGAACCTGATATTCAATGTTAAATGTAGATTTTACTCTGAATTTGTTTCAGGGAAGAAATTACTTCCTTCAGATGATCAGAGTAGTCTATGATCCCCAAGTTTAATAATTATGTCTAATGAGTGTTTCCTGTATCCTGCTGAGACCCCACTGTAGTAAATCCTCTCCATCCTCATCTCCACTGAGAATGGAAGTTTGTAGAATTTTCTTCTTTCCCTCCTTCCTTCCCTCCCTTTCTCTCCTCCTCTTCTTCTTTCTTCCCTTCCTCCCTTTCTCCCTTTCTCCTTTCCTCCTGTCCTCCTTTCTTCTCTTCATTCCTTCACCCTCTCTCTTTTTCTTGGTCCTTCTTAATCCACTCTCACCTTTATTATTATTGTCACTGTTATTTTCCGCAGTACTGAGGATTTAACCAGAGCTTTGTGTATGACAGGCAAGCTTCCCCTCCCTGAACTGTATTTCCCGGTCCTCATTGTTGCTATTAACATTACACCAAATGTTGACTTTTTCTCAAAGTTCTTAGTTTTTAAAATACATTGTGCAAACAACCATCAAGAAAATTCCTTCCTTAACTCCTCCCCTTCTCCCTTCTTCTGACCTTTCCTCCACACTTCATTCCTCCTTCCCTTCCTTACCACTTTCCTTCCTCCATCTTTCTTCTCTTCCTCTATCATTCCTTTCTCTATTCTTCTCACTCCTAGTAATTTAAAAAGAACAGGCCAACCATCCCAAAGAAGGAACTAGCAACACTTCACATCTTCAAAATACAGAGTTCATCACAGCTAATATATCTGGCAAATTTTCTTCCTTTATTTCTCTCTCTCTCTGTCTCTCTCTTTGTCTCTCTCTCTCTCTCTCTCTCTCTCTCTCTCTCTCTCTCTCTCTCTCTCTGTGTGTGTGTGTATGTATGTAGACGGGTATGTGGGGTGTACATGTGTATGTCTGTGTGCCTGTGAACTCCAGAAATTTGTCAGGTGCTTTTCTTGATCAGTCTCTACTTTACATTTTGACACCAGGTCTCTCAGTAAACCCAGATCTCTCCTCTATTTGGCAAGGCTGGACTGTAAGCTCCAGGGATCCAAACTCTGGCCCTCATGTTCACACTTTGTAATTGAGCCAACTCCCACTCTCTCCTTTATTTCCTTTAGTAAGACATAACCTCACATGTCTTTTGCTCACTTAACTGCTCCCCATATTTGGTGGAGTGCTGGTTGCCATCATCTTTACTTGCAGCATTGCTTCCTTTTATATTATTCTTTTGATAATCTCCTCATTAGCATATACATTGTTAGCAGAGTATATTTATATTTCCAAATGTATGAATATTTGGATTTTGTGTTATTGATTCATTATAGAGTCTCTATGTGTAGCTACTGTTGTTGTATATTTTAAGGCTTTGTAATCACATTGTCAAAAGAATAATTATATAATTATCTAGACAAATTCAATAATTAATTATGAGACATAAAGCAGATGGAACTAAAAAATATATCACATGGGACCTGGATTTGAGTAATCACAGTGATGATAATGGGAAGGTGAAAATGAATATTTATTAACTTGGAAAAAAGGAAAGGGGGATACAAATTTAATCTTTATTCCCCAAGTGGCAGTTGATAGAGAATGCTTTAGAAACAATGATGAATTAGGACTAAAATACAAAGAACCTTAAATATATGTAAGGTTAAACATTAACATGTATTTATCAGATAGGACTACAACTTAATGCACTGGGTTTTAAATAAAGAGTAGAGTTTACACTGCAAAGATGCTTTATCCACCCTATGGTGCTGGGACTTCTCTTCTGAGTGTTTTGGAGCCCCGTTCCTTTGAGTTCTTTAATGCCTGGAGTGGTGTTTAAATACGATGCAGTCTCATCCTACTTTAGCATGGTTACACTCTAGTGTTACACAACCATTTCACCAATGGTCAATAAAGTTTTGGGATGTTTTTGAAATCTCTCTCCAAAAGTTAAACGCTTTCAAAAACACTTCAGTAGCAAAAGAACTTTATTGTTTGAGAGTGGATTTGTTTGGAGTAATGATCAGAAGCTGATTCCTGCCTATCTAATCCTGCCCTTTCTGATAGCACAGAGGGATCAAATAACAGCTATCAATTAACAAGCAGATAAGGTGAGTTTTAAGGTCTGATTTTATTTTGTGGCTGCTGAGCATGATGAGGAAGATGAACTGGACATTTAAATAATATTGGACTATGCATCTAATTAAGCCAAACAGTATTAGGGAAAAATAGCTAAATATCGCTTTTCAGTCAACTTCATGATTTTTACAGACACTTTCCATCCATCAGGAAATTGAGTAAAACTGTTGATTATTATCAATCTAATCTTAGCATCAGAACCTGCAGTGTAAAAATTCCTATTGTTAGGCATCTGTCAAATGATAACCAAAAGTTTTGGGATTGTAAGAAAACATTTGGATGATTTACTGTGCTACAAGTCCTTTTGCTTGACTTTATACATAAACTCAAATGTTCTAGGAAACTCATTTTTCTCCATCTGGTTAGCCATTGGGTTGTCACTTTAGATACATATGTGGAGATAAAGATAAAAAACAAAAAAGACAGTTAAAAATTATCTAGAATGCCCAGAATTACAAACAAGGCTTTATCTACACAAAGGTCTTCAGGTGATATTAGATATAAAAATATCTTGTTAAACAAAGTAATAGTCAGGTCAGAATATCCAGTATTCTGTAATAGATCTAGGCTGATTTGGGAATCTCTGGTTATAATCATTACCAGATTGTAATGCGTAATCTTCCCACATCCTGAGACTGATTGCCATCATCAAACCCAGTTAGCTGTCGGGTTACTGTTTGTCTACAGATGGGACAACTGATTGCACCAAGCCATGACCATATCACCAGTACGCAATCATGCAGAAGCCACAAGAAAGATGACCACCGGTCATTTAAAAGAGGAAGGAGGCCTGATGTAAGCAGACTGGACATTTCAGCACAGCAATTCTGTGGAGCAAGGGCAGGGGCATTCTGCTCTGTTCCAGGAAGTTCTTCTGGAAGCATCCTGAATAAGCTCTTGGTTTTCTGACTGAATTTTCTGCTATATATTTCAGAAATGGATCCATAGGAGGGTTGGATTCAAAATAAAAGTCACCTCAGCAGTAAAGAGGGCTTGATCATTTACTTCTCCTGTAATTGAGACATTCAACTGCAAACCTTGAACTTCACTGTGATGTTTTCTGTAACAGGTCTTTTCTGGAGGCTCGTGAGGTAGTGTCGGTTGGTCGAGTGCTTGCCTACTATACGTGAAGTTCTAGATTTGATTGCCACGTTTTCTAAGTGTGTTGGTGCTTGAACTGTATGAGCTTTAGGGATCCAGGCAGAAGGATCACTGAAGATTCAAAGCCAGCTTGGACTAGATGGCTAGCTCCAGGCCAACCTGGACCACAAAGTAAAACCCTTCCTTTGTGTTTTTTCCTTAAATTTTCAAGGGAGGGAGCCAGGTGAGAACACTAATTTCCCCACTGTGATCCACAAACTTTTCTTAAAAGTGTTCCACAAAGGAGCACATCTTATTTTATTTTATTAAAACCACCACCACCAAAAGTGGTTCAGAGTTAAATCAGGTAAATTCACGTGGTCTTTGCTTCAGAGATATTCATTTATAAGCATGAACTTGGGCTTATTATCATTCTTATTTAATTTTCAGTGCTTTATTGCAAAAGGTATCTGGCATTTAAAAATTTAAAGCATCCCAGTGACTATCCTATTGGCTTCTATCCCCTTCTTCTCTGTGATGACTGACATTGAGACTTCCTCCTCATATACCTGCTTATTTAAAATATCTACCTAGTCTTCTGTAAATTGACTGTATTTTTGACACATATCCCAGTAAGTTTCTTATAATAATCCTACTAAATGCTTCAGTTTGCATATGATAACCAGAATTCAGTATTTAAATTTTCCTTTGTATAATGTCTATGTGAACTGAAGTATGTAATAATGTACTGCCAGTAAAGTCACAGAGCTTTGACAACTATTAGTGCACATAAGTTAAGTCTTTCTCCATAACTTTCCCATGACCCCAGAGTGTTCCCTAATATTTTCTCCCAGCAAGACTGTACTCTCAGTGTTTTCCCTGCTCTCAGAAGCAGTTCTGATACCACACACAGGCTTTCACATAAAGGAAATCATGTGGTCTGTTATTTTTATGAAATTCTTTTTATTTGCCATGTAACAATGTAGAGGTCCATGTTATTAGTTGTATGCATAGCCATTTTACTTTTTTAAATTGCTGAACATCTGAGATGTATTCTGTTCCATCTGAGAATGGAAAACCTGTGATATTGCTCTATTGAGAAAACAGTTGCTATGAAAATTTTCCTATGTTTTGTATAAATAGCTAGAAGTAGAGTTGATGAATTATTGCATTGTTGCATGTTATATTTTTTAACAGTCACACCGTTTTATGCCTTTTTCAGTTTCTCTACAAGTGTATAAGCTTTATTCATTCCAGTTTAATGCTAACCCTTTTGGTTGGGTCTGTAGTGATTTCTCATGAGTGCTTTAATTTGTTTTTCCTTCGTTGTGTTGGGCATGCTTTAGTGCATTGACTGCCTGTTCATGTGCAGTTGATTCCTACTACAAATACTGGAAAAGATTTTGGTTTCTGTGAGCCTCTATTTACAACAATTTCTAAAGTCGATGAATACATAACAAATTTTCCAATCAATTGATGATTCCTTAATATTGAACTTATCAACAACAGCATTATAATTCATGTCTGAAAAAGGTTGATTGAATTCACCTATTTCTTTCACTAGGTACCATGACCTCTTGATTTCTCTCCTTTTTTCTCTCTCTCTCTCTTCCTCTCTCTCTCTCTAACCCATTCACACACATATAATAAAAAATAGTCTGCTTTCTCTAGTTGTAGATTACAATGGTCTATGAATATTTATTTAGTCTTGATGGTTTTTCCAGATTACTTGATGTTTATTAAATATTTGTTTAATTGTTTGATTTGACTTGCCAAGAGAATGGTGCTGTAATCCCCAATTATGATATTGTCATTGCCTGTTCTTCTTATAAAATCCTACCATTTTTTCTGTGATTTTAAGATTGTCTTCTTGATGAATTAGCCCATTAATTATTTAGGAATGATTATTATCTTTTTTATCTTTATCTCTATTAGCTATTAGTATCTAGCTACTCTGCTTATTTTTGATTTCTGTGAGTTGTATGTCATTTTCTAACTATTGCCTTTCTACTTACCTGTATCTTTAAAATTTAAGTACACCTTCATTAAACAACACGTAGTTAGGTTTTCTATTTTCACTCATTTAAAAAATTTTGGCATTTAAATTTTAATTTGTATTCCATTAATATTGTTTATAATTACTTAGATGATTCTATTTATGTCTTTCATTTAATAAATTTTTCAGTTCTTTATAACTTGTATTATTCTATTCATTTATTCTGCTTTATTTTGGGTTATTTGACTTTTCATAAAATTTGACTTTAATATATTTATATTTTGCACTCTCAATGTAAATATAGTCTTTGAGTGTTTATAGTAATTGTTTATCCTACAGATTAATTTATCATCTATGTTCTTTATACTCTGTTTATTATTTATAGTATGTTTAGAGAAATTATTAGCCATGATGCAACTCAATGGGATGTTTGTTATAACTGACCACACAAATTTTATAGAACTGGAGGAAAATAGTGTACTTACAGAGACAGTTAAGCATTTTAATGCTGCATTTGTTCCTCCTGGAGATGAGCTTTTAATCTGGTGTTATTTCCTTTCAGTCTAAACAAATTTGTTTAGCATTTCTTTTCATTCATTCATGCTGGAATCAGCTTCTTGCAGTTTCTGTAATAGGAAATTTCTTTTGCTACATTTATTACTGAAGAATATTTCTTGTGTATGGGATAGAGCTGACATTTTTATTTCAGCACTCCAAACATGTTGCATGGCCATCTTCTGTCTTCCATAGTTCAGAACAAGAAGGAAGTAGAAGTCTGAATCATTGCTCATTCTATGTAAGATGTCATTTTACTTTTACTGCTTTCAAGATTTTTTTCTTTTGATTTTCAGTAACTTAAATGTGTTGTGCCTAGCTGTGGATTTATACATATTTATCCTCTCTGATGTTTGCTGAGCTACTCAGATCTGTAAATTTATGTCTTTCAGCAATATGTTTCCATCCCATCTGTCTCTCTTCTTTTGGTACTTCAATTACACATAAATTAGAAGTTCTGAGACCATCCTATAGGGCTTGAAGGTTCTATTCAGCCTTCCTCTATTGTTCACATTGGGTAATTGCTATTGATATGCCCTTGAGTTTTTCGGTAGTTCCTGTGGCAATGACATTCTTCTGTTAAGTCCAGCCACTGAACTTAAAAACTTCACATTTTATAATGTGTAGCTTTAGATGTTCTATTTGACTACTTTAATAGTTTCTATGTTTTGACTGGTAAAGCCTACTTTCAAATTATTACAATCATTTTTTCATTTACTTAAATCACCCTAGTTATAATATCCCCGTTATAATCTTTAGTTGTTAATTCTAGCATCTGAGTCATCTGGTGGTTACTATTGGTTGATTGTCATTTGTCTGATGAATAAGGCACATTTTCCTGGTTCATAAACTGAGTAGTTTTGGATATCATCCTGAATTTTGTGATTTTTTTCTATAAAGACACAATATTTTATCATTTTTCTCTATAGAGAGTTGTGCTTTAGTAAGAAATTAACATTGCAGACTCAGTTTAACATTTTGCTTTAGAATATTCAGCTCAGCACTCCATTTTGTTTGTTATCTTGAGTGGGCTGCCTTGACAGTATTTCAAAAATGCCACCTACTGATTGATAAATGAATGTGCAAATCACACACATCACATACATGGCACATACCACATCACATAACATATATCACATACATACCACATACCACATACCACATCACATATACACACAGATCACATCACAGACCAAGAGCTGAATAATATCCAGAGCTGAATGTTTATCTTCTATAAAAGATATTTTGGCTTTTTTTTTAACCACAGTGAGACTTTTAGATAATTAGTACTGATTGCATGCAAGCTATTTTAACAGGCCAATATATAGAGTATTTATTTTAAATACATCATGACTAATTTTGTGTGTATATCTATGTAAATGTGTATGCATATGTATTTATATATGCATTTCAAACAGTTAATTAGGTTTGTGAAGTTTCCTAGTGAATATTACACACTATTTTAAAATTAAATATCTGAGTTAAGGCAATACTATATATTGTACATCTAGCATCTAATTTTATTCTTGAGACTTCATTTTTTTCTGCCATTAAATATTCAAAGTCCAGTTTTTCATTACTACTGATACTAGAGAGCCTGGTCTACCTAGGAGCTCTACCCATCTGTTCCTTACATACATTATTGAACGAGAGGCAACTGGAAGGTAGGTGAACCCTTGCCAGCTGCAAGCTAAATTCTCGGGAGCTTTGGTGTGTTCTATAAAGTTCCTAGGGTTCATTGCCAGTTTTTGACTGTAGGGAATTTTAGGCTTGGGATATTTGTGTTAAAAAGTTGCATCGAAATTCTCTACCCTTTCATTAGCCTCAGTTTGTAATCTTTGAATAGAGTTTCCTGAATCCCTGGGGTTTTTTTTAACCCTGTGGATTTCTGTTTTTACTCAGCCTTTCTGTTCTACTTGGTATTTCAAGAAACAAATAAGCCACTTTACCTGTGATCGGGACAAGGGGGTCCCGAGGAGCACCCTTTGCATGTATTTGTGGAGCCCACAGGAATTAGTTTGACTATTTACAGATTATAACAGTTGGTAGTTGAATGTTTTCTTTTCATTCCCAGTTGGTGCAATATGTTCACAGCTGATGCTAATGGCTGGCCCATTTGATTTCACATATGGTCCACGATTTGGGGCCCTCCAAGGCTTTCTTTTGTAGTTAGTCTTCTCCAACACTATCATGTATTTTAGTTTTGCCTTTGTCTGCTGGTCAAATGAAGAAAGAAAAAAAATTCCTCTGAACCTTGGCAGCTGCAGAGAAAATCAGCAACTCAGTTGATAAAGATTCAAAGAACTGGGTCAAAATGTCCCAGGAAGAAGATTTTTGTTAAACACAGCAAATAAACAAAATGCTCTTCTGCATTGCGTGAGGCTGAGAGCACACAAAATGTTCTCTGCTGTTTTTCTGCCACTTTGGAGCTTGACTTAAGCAGGCCCTAAGTGTTTTCAGCACGGCTGTGTGTCAGAGAGACCATGTTGTCCTAGGAGTCCATTCACATTGAAAAGCATCATGCCACAAGTACTTCAGAAAACATTTCCTTTTGGGCAGTTTTTTACGAGTTAATTTATTTGCTGCTAAAATTCACCAAGAAAGACAGCATTGAAAGTGAGCTGGGGTCTCTTTACTAAGACTTATTCCACAGAGCATTTTAGACAGGAAGAAGAAGCATTGTAAAAGTAACAATATTAAAAACCCAAATGTGGCACCCTCCAGCAGTCATATAATCGAAACATGGTCAGTGTTTATTCTGACTGTAGACTATAACTGATGAAGCCACAATCTCATAACAAGATTATTTTCAAGACTATTGTATTACCCTGGGAGAGCTAAAATACTCATTTATTCATAGTCGCAGATTGCAATAACTCTAATTCCCTGCAAAGTGGGCATTGTATGATAATTGAGTGGGCTGGGATGTTAATGGTCCTCCACTTCACCTCTACATGTTTAACTGCTTATCTCTTCAGCCAGCAAACAGTAATGTACTTGTTTGTGCCTTACAGTTGAGATAATTTTGTGAGCTGAGTAATTTATTTATTATAAGAAGGAAAAAAAGTATACAGAAAAATATTTAAATTATGCTAGGTCTGTATATTAACATCAACTGAAGATGGTGGTGCACACTGATGGAACTTTCCAAAGGAGATATTCTCGATGTACCTAGGAATAACAGGAAATGCTGACTATAGGGAATAAACTGAAAACGTGAATTTTCAAGCATTGCTGAATGAATACCTTTTGTTTAGTTTCCTGGGCTATTTTCTTTTTCAACATTTGTTCATTTATTTATTGTGTATGTAGCATTGGGGAGGGTTGCATGCCATAGCATGTGTGTGAAGGCACAACTCAAGGGAGTCAGTTCTCTCCTTTCACCAGGTTGTTCTTTCAGGAAGTCAGGCTGAGTGGCAGGCACCTTGACTTGCTGGGCCATCTGGTCAGCCTGTATGCTATTTTGTATTTGCATCAACTCATTTCTCAAACCACAGAGAGATTGGCTTACATTTAAGGATACCATTCAGGTGTTCCCTTTTGCTTGTTGTCAATGGTGGAGAAGTGGAGGGATCTGCCTGTTCTGTGGATTATCCTCACATGTTTCTACTGCTGTTCTTTCCTCAACACTTCCTCTTAGAGGGTGAGCATCATGAGGGAGATAGATGTGGAGATGATGGAGTCTTTAGTGATTAATTAGAAAGCATGTATAAGCATCTGTCATTAGCATGAGGCATTCCGTTGTCTCTTTTTAAAGACAGGCTATGCTCTGCCATAAGTTATTCCATATTGTACAAGCAGTAGTTGTTTATATTGAGTCTTGACCAAAGAGATTTCCTTCATAGAGAGCTGTAGACTCCATTTTGAGAATTGAGGATGATTTTGCAATTTAATCCTAGGAATAGAAGGAAGGTTAACATATAAATTCAGGGGGCGAACTGAGACTGTAAGAACACATTGAAATCATTTTAAAACTAGGCCCCATAATTTACTGGATACAGGAGACAAAGGAGAGAGTGTAATTTTTCATCTGGACCCCATAAAGAGGTGAACATCTAGCATTGTGATCACAGTAGTCCCCAACAACCTGTCATTTGATCACTGAGTATGCATATCTAGGGCCAACAGGCAGAGATCTCTTGACTGTCCCAGGGACCTTGGTTTAGTTCTGTCCATGCTGATGACATGGTCTATTCAAATTGCGGTATGCTCACCCCCCTCTCTTATCTGGACCTGCCATCCATCCGTTTGTCTATTCCTTCATCTACGCCTAGTCTCACCTTCACACCTAGCCAGCAAGGCTCAACGCTACAACTTTTTCTCAAACCTGGTTGTGAGTCAGACCCAGGGTGGTCTGACTAAGAACAGCCGCAGTGTTTGTCTTTCTTGCCTCTCACAGAGATATCTGCCTGTCATCTTTCCTACACCTCAAGTCGAAACTTTTTGAGCTCTGCTATGATCTCTCAGCCCTACATAATTGTCTGTAACATGCTTATGTATGAGCTTATATATGCATATATGTATGCACAGAGATAGATAAATAGGTAGATAGATTTATTATGTGGCATGTAATGCATGATTTGAGAGTCAGTATTAATATTGGATTGGAATAAAATGGTTTACCTTGGCCAGGGATACTAAGTAAAGTGGAAGTATCCCAACAATTTCTCCCATTGAAATTGTCATACCTGGTGAATTGCTATTCAGTAACTTCTGACACTGTGAGAAGACACAAGCATGTTATTCTATATTGACATAGTGTGCTTATCATATCTTTAATTGACACAGTATCTTAGTTGGGGTTTCTATTGCAGTGAAGAGACAACATAACCACAGCAACTTTTATAAAGGAAAACATTTAATTTGGGTGGCTTACAATTCAGAGGTTTAGTCCATTATCATCATGACAGGACTTGGCAGTATGTAGACAGGTGTGGTACTAGAGAAGGAGCTGAGAATTCTATATTTTGATATGCAGGCAATTGGAAGTGAACTGAACTAGGCATAGCCTGAGTATAGGAGATCTCAAAGCCAGTTCCCACAGTGACAAACTTCTTCCAACAAGGCCACACCTACTAATAGTGCTACTCCCTATGAGTTTATGGGGGCCAATTATTTTCAAACTACCACACATAGTATGTCTGGGGCTCAGATATAAGCTAATTTTATAAAGTTTCGAAAGAACACTATTCAAAGCTAGAAAGTAAAGCAGTGAATGGGTACATGTACCTTAAAAATCATACTGGGTGTTTACCAAATAAGAACAAATATTTTTGTTTTCTGAAGAGTATTCTTCCAACTGGTTGACCAAGTACTATTGACTAGGAAAATACTGCAAAACTACATGTTAGTTTGGAGATTATTATATCCTAAAAATGAAAGTCATTTCTATGCAGCAGAGTTGATACATAAGGCCCCATGGACAGTGTTTCATTGTATGAGTATTTAAATTCACACAATTTAGTAAATCTATTTTATTCTATTTGATTTATTTCTTTAGTGATGGAAATCTTAAAAACAAGCTTTAACATTTTGTAGGCAAAATGTATTTCTAAATTTTCTAAAATTCTAAGTCAATAAAATTAAACTGTATCTCTACACTGGTTTTCCCAGGTCGATAGGATATTAAGAAGCAGGGCAGTAGTGGGGCACCCCTTAAATCTCAGCACTCAGGAAGAAGAGTCAGGTGGATCTATGTGATTCTGAGGCCAGCCTAATTTACAAAGTGACTCCCAGAACAGCCAGAACTCCTATCTCAAAAAAAAAAGCAAACAATATCAACAAAAAGAAACCTGTAATTGTTACCTTGTTTCTGAGACCAAATGCCTGTGGGCTCCAATATCCGCCAGCCTGAGGAAGCCATGCAACTTGGTAGCTGAAAGCTAACAATTTAGAAAGACAATAGATGAGGGTTTGGCTCCAGCCTTCCTTTTCATTTGTAGATTGCTCAATGAGAAGTAGCTGACTCCAAGGCTGATAAAGGAATGCAGGTGTGTGTGGAGATGAATGAAGTCCCCGGAAAAAGAATGTGAATTGAGAATTCCTGAAGGTGGAGGAGCATTTTTGCAGAGAGCATGCAGAGCATATTGGCTTGGGGGGAAAGACAATAAACGCAAGGTCACGCTGTAAAGGACAAGAGAAGTCCGAAGCGGCCTTTGAGTGGTGCTGGGGTGAAAGCCTGTTTCTTCCTCGTGCCTCCGGGAACACATTGGGGAAAAACACCAGTTTCTATGTTGGGGCGATGGTCCCCGACAAATGCCTAATGAAAACTGCTTAAGAGAATATCCTGTGGCTCACAGTTTTAGGATGCAGTCTATCATGCATAGAAGTCTAGAAGTTGTACAAGTCACACTGGCCTGGGCTTGATGCTGTTTGACTCACTGTGCTTCCATAAGGAAGCATAGGAATATGAAGACTGATTTCAACTTGCTTTCTTCTTTCTGTCCAGACTAGGATTCTAGTCTTTGGAATGGTGCGTTCCACAGCTAACATGGGTCTTCCCACCTCAATTAGCATAAGCTAAACACAATCTCACACTTCTTCCCATGGTGAGTCTGGATCCTGCCAAGTTGCCAGTGTGAACCACCACAGAATCTAGTATCTTGATATCTGCTGTTTTCTTACTTATCTTCTTGTTTAAATGCATCTTTCTTAGATGGAATAAAATCTCAAAATCAGTGAAAATACTGTATCTTTATTCCTAGCCTGCATGTAGCTCTGGGCTTATTGGGTTGTTGTTAGCATTTGTCCACCACATGAATTGCCTATTTGTCTTCAGTAAGTATCACGTTGGGTATTGGTTCCACAGTAGGAACTCAATCATCCATCCACTGAATAAATAAACACATAAATGAACAATGAAACTCAGCCCTATGTCTAATTGATCAACATATTATTTTACAGCAAGTTGGTCTTACTTATGCTCAGGGAAGAAACTGCAAACAGCAAATTAACAACTTTCACAGTGGGATCACTGAAGTGTACTCCAGAACACACTTAACAGTATAGGTCCCTGATAGGATTTATTCAGGGTCAATTAAAATAGTTTTCTACATTACAGAAATACACAATGCCAGTATTTGGAAACCCAAATACATCTGTAATGATTCACATTTTCAAACTTTATATAAATCCCTGTGCTTTCAGTATTATGGCTTTATTATATTTCTCACCACAACAAGAAGATCTGTCTCTTTCCTTGGCATTCTTGCTTACAGACACATTACAGTTCTCAAAAAGAATAAGCTTGTCAATCGAGATGTTGATAAGTGCCTACTAGGTTCCAAGTCTTGTGTTATATATCAGGGAAACAAAAGGTAAATAAGATTCAGTCAGGTTTCACCTCCGAGTGTTAGTAGCTGCTTTCACTCAGAGTCTGGAGCACTATATATTTTCCTGGCTTGCCGCTGTGCTTTTCAAATGTCCGTTTTAGAGAGGTCTTTACAGGTCTTTATCATCACATGTAAGACACTCACTACTTTCTGTCTTTTATCTTGTTTAGAATACTCTTTGTTAAATTTATCTTTTTACAATAAAAATCCATCTCCTTCAGTAACCAATAAAACCCACAAAGAGATGGGACCATATGGTTTATTATTTATTATTATATCTCTAACACCTGGGAAAATGACTGGCTCATAATAAGTGCAATTGATTCATATGATTTGATACAGTTATATAACTAAATTAGTGAACACTGAGCCATAGTTCCTAGAGAGAAAACAGAATTAGCCTTTCATAAGCCTTTAATCACAACATCTTCATCAGTCAATGTAACACGTTTCTTAATAGATGTGTCTGTTTAAAGACACCTTGTTCAATATAAATTTTTATAAATAATTACACTTAGTTTTATATTATCTGAGAAGTTCATGCATGTATATAATGAAATCTGATTAAACCCACCCCTTAATGCTCTCTCCACCTCTGCCAGGATTTCCCCTGATATGTCTACTCAACTTTCCAATTTCATGTCTTTCCTTCTTTCTTTCTCTCTTTCTTTCTTTTTACTTTCTCTCTCCTTCTTTCCGTCTCCTCCTCCTTCTTCTTTTTCTTCTCCTCCTCCTCCTCGTCTTCTCCTCCTCCTTTTCTCTCTTCTCTTCCTCTCTGTTATTCTCCTCCTCTTCCTTCTCCTCCTCCTCTTTATTCTTCTACTCCTCCTTACTCTCCTCCTCCTCCTTCTATTTCTTCTCCTCCTCCTCCTCCTTCTTCTGCTCCTCCTCCTTATTTTTTTTCCATCTCTTCCTTATTCTCATCCTCCTTCTTCTCCTTCTCCTCCTCTTTATTCTGCTTCTCCTTCTCCTTCTCCTCATCCTTATTCTGTTCCTCCTCATCATCCTTATTGTGCCTCTCCTTATTATTATGCTACTCTTTTTCCTTCTCCTCCTCCTTTTCTACTGCCTCTCCTGATGACAGACTAAATACATTTAGAACTACCCATGTGCCATATGGGGCCATTCACACATTCCTAAACTGATTTTTGTCCTCCAAAGCTATGACCAATTGCTCCTCAGTTAGGGGTAGTGTCTCATGAGTTCCTCCCCCATCTATGCCAGAATATTGGTTGACTTGCTCTTATGAACATAATCTCAGCTGCTGTGACTGTATGACACAATAACCCTGCAAGGTCCATAAAATAACATTTCTCAGCACTTTTCGTCTTTCAGATCTCCTCTTTCATGTCATTATCTGAGTCATGATGGCAGGAGAAGAAAAACTCTCATAATTATTTATTCTCAACACTTTGACTGGTTATGAATATCTGAGTTAACTATTGCCCTTTGCAAAAAGAAACTTCTCTGACCAAGATTGACAGTAGTTCAGGTCTATGTGTATAAATTTAAATATTTAGAAGGCATTTTGACAATATGATCACTTACCAAAATAACAATAGTTAATTCTACTCTAGGGCCTTTGACCTTCTCAGTCATGGACTTTTGGCCAGATTTATAACACTAGACCTCAATTCCCTCCTATAGAGCAGACTTAAAATCTGATCAGAAATTATACATAAAATATTATTTTAATTAAACATAAGTGTATAAGAGATCAACATTTTTCTTACTATAAATACTGCAACTATATATTTATCTGATTTCTAGTCTTTAAAGCAATGCTTTTCTGTTATTTTCTTCAATTGATTATGTTCTCATAAACACACAAGACCAGCTATTTCCATCATACATGAGAATGATACTTTAGAAACTTCTGTAATGGTTACAGAAATTCAAATTTCCTCTGCCATTTTCTGGGTCCAATCTGATATTGAATAACATGCTGTGGTCAGGAGCACTATAAGTCATTCTTGAATGCAGCTGATAGGCATATTTTCCATACAAGGCACATTATAGAGTCCTTTCATTTGCTATTGAGAGGCAGAATTTTAGATTAGACTGGAAAATCATTCTAAACAACGAAATCACTACTATTCCTCTGCTAAATGGACATAGTATTAGAACAATTTCTTAATTGTTATACTTCTTAGATCAATCCAAAAATCTTTTTGTAGTAGATGGTAATTGACACAGTGAACCACCACTGGCCAAGGTTCAGAGAGTAAGAGACTGAAGAATGGTGAGCCTCAAATGCACCATCTCTACAGTACCCCTTTCATGAAGCCCCAGCAGTCATTGCAGAGAAGGGGGTGGAAAGAGTGTAAGACCCAGAGGCAGCTGATGACTACAAGGTAAGAGCGTCTTCTGGGCACAGTAGGACAGCTACATATATGAACTCATAATGATCCCAACAGCACACACAAGACCTGTGCAAGACCAAGCCAGGCCAGACCCCAGCATGGAGAGTTGTACACAGAGTCCCACCCATAGTCTTGGAGTTACTGGCAGTTATTAACTGCAGAGAGAGGGGTTAGGGAGAAAGAGAGATGTCTAAGCATTTTCCTTGCTAGGTAAACATGCTCCAGTGGAATGCCACACATCAAAGAATGTTCGAGAATCGCAAATTGGTCTTGATGCCTTAAAAATTAAAAGAACATAAAGTTGTGTGAATGGAGGAGAGGGAGGGGCTAAGAAGAGGTAGGGGAGGGGTGAATATAATTCACACATGTATGAAACTCTCACAGAGGCATTTGTTTTTGTTTTTCGCAGAAGTAATATATTTTGAACAATACAAAGATATAAAATTAAGGCTGGAATAAGGCAGAGACTTGCTTGCTGTTTGACTTTAGATGGGAATTTGTGTGACATTAATTTAGCTCTTTTGCCTTTTTGTGCAATTCCACAAATAGCTATAAAGGGTGATGAACATTTATTTTGAGATTACAGACAAATATTAATAAGTGAGTGAATTTGCAATATGGAATTCAAGAATAATGGCAATTGACTGCACTTAATCTCTATAATATTGCGGAGAAGAGATCAGTGAAAGGTTAAAGTTTCCAGCAGCTGCTGTTACCCAACAATGAGGTAATAAAGTTTTAGAAGAATAAAAGCAAAAAATAATAATAAGTCCTCTTGAAGGGCGTTGCTCTGATCTGAATGATTAAGCTCTCAGACGAGAGGGCAACTTCTGTGGTTTAGGGTGGGTCTGATAATGTGTGCTTCTAAGAGGCTTCCAGATGACATCCAGGCTGCTGGTCTGGTTCACAAGGCTCTGTGACACTTTACCAGTGCTCTGACTTTGGACTGCAGACTTAATCCTTACGTCCAAGGTACCTCATCTGTGAAGTGACTAAGCTCCTAGTAGCTTGCTGGTTGTATTAGAAGACCAAATATAGCAGTGTACACCATAGTCTTAAGCTGTCTGTGCCACAGAGTTAACCTCAGGAAAAGTCACTGTTGGTCCTGGCAGAGATAAAGCCTTCTCTTTCCCTTTCTTACAAAGAGCTAAAGTGTACCTAAAAATATAATTCAATACCCTTCTTGATTTTGCATTCACTTCTTTTAGTATCTGAGATTAATAAATCAGTTTATGACAATTTCTTAAATACTTCATTTCTTCATAGCCTGCATCCTTATTATTGTCTAAAATACACTCTTAGTATGAGAAGTAGCAATACATATTTTAGATTAGTATGTTAATGTCTTTTCATTCCTAAAGTTATTAGATACCTGTGAAGCTGCTGTTTTAGCTGACCTTTTCTTCCTTCTTGAAACTAGTTTTTTGATTTGTAAATTGTTTCATTTATCTTATTTTCCCCACTTTTCTGTCAATCACATTACATAATCAAACACAATTTTGTGACTTTCTCATACTTTCTTCTGAAATGAGGAAAATATCATTTTTTCTCCATGCTGAGATTAGACTTGTCCTTGTTCTAATGCGGTGTTGTTTCAGTGATGAGGTGCCAGTCACAGGCCAAGGTCTCAGTACCAATGGGTTTCTGTTATCTGTTCATGTTTGGTCCCAGAAACAAAGGCAAGCAGAGCCAACCTAAGACCATCAATACACCTGACGCCCAACTGGTGCTAACTGACTGCAACTCTACCGCCAACGCTAATGAGCTAACTTCAGTTGTTGCTGCTTTCTCCTAGAGCTTAGATTTATTTCTTGGGCCCTCTTCTGTGCTTGATCCTTTTCCAAAATTATTCTTAGAAAAATAATAATTTTTGCTGTATGATGGACAATCTCAAGGACTGTATGTTTCTGTACATCTAAAGATGTATAAATGCACATTATAATGAGTTGCGGTTCTATGAACTTTTATTATTTTATGAATATGAGTATTTTGCCTGCATTTATATGCACCACTTGTGCCTAGTATGCCCCAGAGGCCAGAAGAGGGTGTTAGACCACTCTTAAGTGGAGTTACTATTGGTTGTGAGCTGCCTGATGTAGATGCCCAGGTCTTCTGCATGAGCAGCAAGTACTCTTAACTGCTGAGTCATTCCTTCAGACCAGGATGTGGATTTTACCACTAACCCTTACATAGTATGCCTGCATTTAGGGCTACTGAACCTTGCATAGTGAGTTGTGGTTATCCCCACTGGATACTGATGAGCATCTCAAAGATTACCACAGTAAAACACATAAAAGTCACTACCTGCTTCCCTTTAGAAATGAATCTCAGAAATGAACATGAGCTTTGTTCTGTCTTACTAGGGTCCTCCACATCTTTCTGTTAGTAACTCATTGTCACCCATCAGCCTTCATCTGTGGGGACACTTCCTGAAAGAGTCCTCTATTAAACACCATGAATGAAAATCTTTTTGTTTTTGTCTAAAAGCCATCTATGAGTGAGTAAATATGATATTTGTCTTTCTGGGCCTGGGTTACCTCACTCAATATGATGTATTCTAGATCCATCCATTGTACTGCAAATTTAGAGATATTATTTTTTCTGCTGTGCAGTACTACTCCATTGTGTAAATGTACCACATTTCCTTATCCATTCTTTAGTAGAGGGGCATTTAGGTTGTTTTCAGATACTGGATATGACAAATAATGCTTCTATGAACATAGTTGAGCACATGTCTTTATGGTATGATTGAACATCCTTTGGGTATATACCCAAAAGTGGTATTGCTGGGTCTTGAGGTAGGCTGTTTCCTAATTTTTTGAGAAATCACCATACTGATATCCAAAGAGGCTGTACCAGTTTGCACTTCCATGAAAAATGGAGGAGTATTCCCTTTACCCCACTCCCTCTCCAGCATAAGTTGTTATCAGTTTTGATTTGTTTTGTTTTGATCTTGGCCATTCCTACAGTTGTAAGATGGAATCTCAGAGTTGTTTTGTGTTATATTTTAGAGATCATCCCTCTATTCAATGTGGGGTTGGTGAAGATCTTTTCCCATTCTGCAACCTACAATTCACATTCCCAGAGAACCTAGACAACAAAAGGGACCCTAAGAGAGACCTGCATGGATCTAGGCTACATGAGAAGTAGAAAAAGACAAGATCTCCTGAGTAAATTGGGAGCATGGGAACTGTGGGAGAGGATTGAAGGGGAAGGGAGAGGAAGGGAGGGGAGTGAAGAAAAACATATAGCCCAATAAAAGTAAGTAAAACAAACAAAAAACAAAACAAAACAAAAAACCTTCTTCCATTAGTCACCAGGAATAAAGTCATTACACTTCATATTCTTAAAAAAAAAAAGAAAAAGAAAATCTTTTTGTTCTCAATTCATTATCTCTTTTAAAAGTTTTTTTCCCCATTGTACTTAAACACTTTTGTAGTTTCTCATGTATATATCTAGGTGACATCTTCCCAGCTAGAGTGTAAGTTTCATGAAGGCTGGGAACATTTTATACCTGCTGTCTATGTACTCACTGACTATGGATTGGCAAGGAATAGTTCCCCAAGAGACCTTTTGTATTGAATAGGTAGATGTATTTTCTACTTTATTTGTGGTTGAATATTCATTCATTATCATTCATTCTTTCATTCTGCGAATCCGAGAGCCACTTTTCCATTTGTGTTTCTCTTGCTACTGTCTGCTTTCAGATGTCGAACCTAGAACTTCTGCATCGTTCCTTAAAGCCATCTCCATCTTGTTTCTCCCCATCCCTATCACTCACACTTTTAAATTGTGATCGTCTCTTTCCTCTTCAGTAGCCTCTGTCTGTAATTGGATCCTTCCTGGAGCTCTAGTGTGTGACTGGTTAGGACACAGTATTCATACAATCTTACTGTATTTTTTAAATCACTTTCAATAATTTTTAATAAGTGACCCCTAAGTATCAATTGCTGAAGTAGGGATGACTTATTCCATGCTCACTGATCTGTAAATCTGCTATTATCTGACTGAGTTCAAATGGGCTTTGATCTCTAGACTTTGGGTTAGGGTTGTATTTCTGCAAATGACTGGATAAAGAAAGGCTAACTGGTACAATCTTATGACAGAAAATTGAATACTTAAATAGTTAGAAAAATCAGTTCAGTGTCCCCTAACATCCCAGCATGGAAAGACACACTGTATCCCCTGTACTTATTCTTTTCCATTGGCCAAACCTGGGGGCGTGTAGGAAAATAACCCTATTTTCTCTTGGTGTCTGCAAGTCTCACACATGGCCCATGGCTGTTACTTTACTAAGGGAGTGGATGAAGAGTAGAGGATGGTAGTAGTCTGATCAACCACACTGGATCTCCTTTCTTTGTCTAACATCTAAGGAGCTTTGGTGACAGTGAAACTTCCTTACATTTCCCTTACTAAAACTCCCAACTTACTTCTCATTCTGTGAGACAAAACTCAGCCATTCTGGTTATTGCCCCAGTCTCCTGTTCTCTCCACATTTTATGGTCCAGCAATAGACATCGTAAGTCCTAGGTGCTCACACCCGGATGCTTTGTGCCTCTGCTTCTGCTCATCACACCTCTGCACAGAAATGTTTTTCTCACCCTCCATTCCATTTCCAACTGGCTACTTCCTGTTGTTCATTCTTCAAGATTCAGGTCAGGTGTGGCCCACTGTACTAATATTTCCTGAATTTCTTCTGATTTCTGGGTACCCACATTGCCTTGTGCATGCTCGTACCATGGCGTTCGTCATATTTACTGCAATTAAAGTCGTTCATATGTGAATATTTCTATGTATCTTTTTAAACAACTAGTTTTACTTGGATGAGACTTTTTGTGCTTTCATCAATATTTAGGAAATATAACATGTATGTGTAATATATTATATATGTTATAAGCACATATATATGTGTGTTTGATGTATAGGATATGCAGGTGGGACCACAGCAATTTTTTTTCACATCCTGAAGTTCATTTCCCTATGCTTTAAAGAATGCATATGTTGAGCATCACTCTACGTGTTTTAATTTTAAAGAATTAGACAATATACTCCCACTCTACCTGGTAGTTTCATCAGTAAAGACTTGCAACTAAGATGGTTCAGGTCTTAGTATAGTATTACAGTTATAGTATTACAGTGAGTATGCATATTTGGTTATTTACTTGTATTTTGAGATAGAAATGTATATAGCTCATTGACCTCAAGCTCACTATGTTGCTAATGATTATCGTGAGATTCTAAAACTTCTGCCTCCACCTCCCAAGTGCTGGGATCACAGACATGTACTACCCTGCCCAATATTATGGGTGCTGGGTATTTTGTCCAGGGCTTTCTACATGATAGACAAACACCCAACCAACTGAATGATCTCCCCTTCTTACTTTCAGCTTAACTCCAACCAGAAGGATTGATCAGAGGTATTGACAAAGAATGCTACGAAAGTCTTGTAATTAAATAGGAAAAATACCTAGGAGGTAAATATTGTATATTTTATTGAATTCTTAGTAATCCTGACCATTTGAAGTTTGGGGGTGATTTTTTTTTAAATGAAGCACTGAGAAGGGAAATTTCAACATGGCCTCTGTATCTGCGAGAATGGAATAGGGAAAGGTGGGGCCAGTCCTCTGACACCAGTTACTTGATTCAGCTGCAACATTTGAAAGATGCAAAACCCTGGGGTTTTCTTTGATGTACTTTGTTTCTAGGACAGCAAATGACAGGCAAAATTTAAAATAAGTGACTCTAATGGCAACTGTCATGCCATGATGACTTCAGGTAATCATTGGAAAGATAGCATTGAGGAGCAGTCTAATCATTTTATGGGCAGGCGTCCTGAGCAGGAATAGAGAACTTTTCCTTAATTGACATCATTACATTACCAGCCACCCTAAGGCCACAGGTAAGCGAGCCTTCAATTGTCATGCACTTCCATTTATTTTATTTGCCTTTGTTAATTTCTCTGGTTCATAATTCACCCAGTGGCAGTAAAAAGGATAATTTTTTTTTTATTTTCTGTTTTGTTCTGCTTAAGTGACAGGACCCAGATAATGAAGACAATGGTAATTTCACTGGAATCTTATTTAGACTAACAGTTTCTTCTTCAGGCTGAGGGAAAATAGATGATTTTTTTCTTATGTTCCTTTGACTTCTAAAGTGATAATTGTTTTTAAATGTCTATAAGATGTTAGCTACAGGTATCATGCTGATTCTTTAGGACTGAATTTAAGGTGTGCTCTCTTAAAGTATGTATACCTATTGATTTATTGTTTCTAAAATACATAATGCTTCCTCGTTGATACCTCCATTTTATCTGACTTCATCTTTGCCAGCCTTCCAATTACTGTAAAGGATTTTTTTCATCTAATTCCAGCTGTTTTCCAGAATAACTTGGGGTTATCTCTTTACAGGTTTTCTTTTTTTTTTGTAAATCAGACTTCCAGTCTGTCTATTCTGCCTAATGCTTCATTTTTCAGACATTTTCTTAAGATTCTTCCATCTTTCCTACTGAATTCAAACATTCCTGAGAAGCCATCAAAACCCCCAGTTCTTTCACTTGTACCTCCTTATGACATCTGGTTGATTTCTTAGTTGTCTCCTCTCTGTCTTAGGTATAGTCATTTCTCAGGTGTTGAATGCACTGTGATAACTAACCTTCTTTATCTCTTCCAAATGTTTATGGAACATTTTATCTTCCAATAACTAAGGCTAAATTATTCTCAGGAGCAGGGTTCTTTGTGATTTATGTCTTTTGAATCTTCCTATATAGGAAAAGTCTCATTAAGTGTGTATGTGTTTTATAAGAAGGAGGACTATTCAGACACATTTTGATGAAACATTCTTATATTTCCTGTGCTTACAGTGGCATAATATTAAGATTAATTAGTAGATAATCTTAAATTTTGCATTCTATATGGTTGGAAATGCATCTCCATTAGAGAAATAGCAAAACAAATCTTGAAATAATTAAGATATAACGTAGTGAATTTGGTATTAGTTTTACTTAAAACTAGAAATTATTTTTACTGGAAGAGAAATTACTTTCACAGAAAGTGAACTATAAGGACATTTAAGCTTGGTTTTTTTTTTTTTAAAGTGTCCTTCTGCTGGGTAATGTTCTAAATGTGGTTAGTCAGAATACAACTAAGTAAAATATATTACTCTATCAATAATATAAAAGTGATCATGACAGGGGGAAATGCTAAAGACTGATAGTGATTATTCAACAGCAGTGTGGTTCCCTAGTAGTCCTCGCTTGGTGTGAACCACAGACCTTCCTCATCCAGATGGAGGATAGGACACGATTCCAAAGGAGGAAGACATTTCTTTCTCTTGGACCAGATGAAAGAGTCTCTCTAAAGCATCATCTCCTGGTCCCCATCAGAGGATGAGCCCCTGGTATCTCCATAGAGATAATCTGGAAAGTAATAGTGTTTCAGGAGACAGCTAGGTCGGACTCAACGACACCCTGATATAGACTCACAGCAGCTCTTAAACATCTTCTTCTGCACGTATTTATTATGCGGCAAAGGAGAGTCCCTGTTATGCAGAGTGTTTTGGTCTTGCCTCGAATCATAGGGGTTCCTCCTCTTACAAATTGGTCCTTCACATAAAGTCTGGATGACCTTTAAGCAGGAGTCTGCACTTGGTAAGTACTCTGTGTGCATCTGTTTTTCACAAAGTGTAGGGGGCTCAAATGGAAACCTCTGTCTTCCTTTTCAAGTGCTCACCCTTAAAAATGGAATTAACTTCATTGGGCTAAAATTTAGACAACTGTTTCTTCTCATTTTAATTTAGCTGGCAAGATAGATTTTGAAGCTCCTTTTCTCACTCTCTCTCTCTTTTTGTCTCTTTCTCAGAATCTGTCTTAGCTACAAAAACAGACAAATGTCAGAGCTTCCACAGGATGCATTTTACTAGCTAAATTTTAATATGAAGAAACTGTTTTTCTGTGATATAGTGTACCTAATTGTGTTTTCAGGCTGAATGGCTGTAAATTTGAGGCAACGATATCTCTGAATTGTTTCTCTCATCTTTGTAATGCTTCAAAGAATCAGAAGACATAACCTACATTAAGCAGTAGAATTAAATTTAGAATAATGAACTACTTTTTTTAAAAAACAAAAATCTCTATTTAATTTTATTAACAACAGGCTTGGGGACACTTGATAGGAGGCTTTTTCCATATTATGAAGCAATTTCAGTTTATACTAAATATGCTTATCATAAAGACCCAAGCTTCAATGATTGCTTCAAATCTTTGGTGCAATCAATTGCTGTAAATGATGTTCATAAGCTTGGAACTCATTTAACGCTGTTTATTGAGCCTGTCACTCATAGCCTTCAAGGTATAAATTCTCTAACATGGAGTAGAATTCATTCTCTATTGATTGTATTCATTGAGTACGAATTGCTCTTAATTCCAATAACGGTATCTATTCACTTAGTATGGGACAGGTAGAATATGTTGCTACAGGGCCCTTAAGATTTATAAAACAGAGATGCTGGTTATCCAGGAATGTATTATTTGTCAGTAGCTTTCATTGAGTATGCAACTTCTTATTTTAAATATAGAGCAGATAAACGCTATAGTATAATCTAATGCTTTAACATTCTTGGGAACATGTGGTAACCATTGAACAAAAGAGCAAAGAAAGTTTCACAGATACCTTGACAAATAAAATAGCCGACAACATAAGGTGGTGGTGTAAAAGTAGAGATTGACAGTTTAAATGAGAGAGGCCCTCAAAGGTTCATATATTCCAGTCCTGACCTCTGCTCAGCAGAACTCTTTGGGAAGGTGTGATTAGAGAAGGGATGTCTCTGTGATAGGCTTGGAGGTCCCAAAAGCCCATGCCATTTCCATTGTCTCTCTCTGCCTCATGGTTGTGAATCCAGATGTAAGCTCTCTCCTACTGCTCTAGCACTATGCCTGCTTACCTGTTACCATGCTCCTTACCATAATGGCCATGGACTCACCCTCTGAAATTGTCAGCCCCATTCAACTTCTTCTTCTATAAAATGTCTTGGTCATCTTGTCTTATCACAGTAATAAAGAAAGTGGGATAAAGACTGATTTTGTTTTATTTTTATAGAGCTCTTCTGCCTCTCCTTTCAAACAGGTTCCACTGTATTTGTACTATGCAATCTCTTCTGTGCTGTTTTCTAACATAACATGACATGACATAACAGAACATAACATAACTTGGGTTATTTCAAAATCAGTATAGATTGTTTGTAGAGAATTATGATAAGCCATAATTTTTATCCTAGCAATATTCATTGTTAAATAATACAAATTTATGACTATTAAAATTGTGTTCTATGGTTTATTTAACCAGTGAAAGAACTAAATAACACTTGGAAAAATTTTGCTTTATTATAGGTTAAAAATTATCCAACATTTCTGTCTGTCATATACAAATGTGTGATGATTTCATGTCACTCTTAGTTTAAATATGCTAGCCACAGACACTTCTGCATACAGGTATAGAGCTTTTTATGATGAATTTCATAGACTGCCATAAGGCAAGTTTATTTTAATATTAATATGTTCATTATATTCTTATAGAAGATGTTTAATAAAGTTTTAAAAAATTTTTTATTGTTAAAAGAGAAATTTACATTTACTCCCCTTGTCCCCAGCCCTCCAGCTCCCCCAGTATCCTTCCTCCCTCTCCCTGCCTCCCCAAGAGGGTGCAGGGTACCCTGCCCTGTGGGAAGCCCAAGGCCCCTCCCCCTCCATCCTGGCCCAAGAAGGTGTGCAACCGTATAGACTATGTTCCCAAGAAGCCACTGCATGCAGAAGAGATAGGTCCCTGTGCCATTATCATTGGCTTCTCAGTCAGTCCCCATTGGCAGCCACATTCAGAGAGTCCAGTTAGGTCATATGCTCATTCAGTCCTGGTCCAGCTGAATTTGATGAGCTCCCAATAGATCAGGTACACTGTCTCAGTTGATGGGCCAGTCGTTCGCAGACCTGACTTCCTTGTTCATCCTCCTCTGCCCTCTGCTCTTCAACTGCACCTTGGGAGCAGAGAGTAAATAGTTCTCAGGTTATGATTGGCCTGTGTTCTGATAAATATAACTCCTTTATAGATTGAAACATATTCTTGCTTTTTTTCTTCCTAGAGACATTTCCTAGACTGTTATATAAAGAGACTGTCCCCAAGTAGAAAACACAGGTTTCTCTGAATTAAAGAGGAGATCAAAGCATGAAGAGATAGAGTTAATGATAAAAGATAGAGCCTTAAAATATACATTTCTCTAAATACTGGAGTACTGAGGAACTTATATAAAGATTATATTAGGTTTTCAATTAATATGTATATATATATATGTACATCAGGAGAAAAAATACATATGAGGAGAAAATGAAGCAAAAGAAAATATTTGAAAGATAAAGTATAGGAAGAATCTAGAATTTAATATAGTGATAAAATGTATTTTAGAAAAGAAAGATTAAAAACTTAGGGAAGGAATCTATCGTAGACTGGCATAAGTATTAGGAAAGACTCTGAAGATGGAAGCTAAAAAAATAAATCCACACTGGCGCAGAATTGAGTATAATAAAGGGTTATTTATTTAAGGGTAGACTCACAGATCACAGTCCTCTGCACAAATGGGGAACAGGAACCAAATCCAGCAGCTGAAAGAGAGAGAGGACTCATGCTTTACATCAGCATTTATAGTGCAAGAGGCCTTGCCAAGTGGCTGGGTAACTACTGGCTGTAAGATTTCCTACAGCACCTAGCCCATTTTGTTTAAATAAGAGAGTTCTAAGCCTAATACAAAATTATATATGATAAGAACAAATATCAGATATAAAAATTAGAATTACAACCTGCATAAACAGTATCAAACAAGAACCATGTGATAAATGTTTCAATAATTATCCCATCCTAAGGAGTTTAAGTCTTGTATTGTAAATAATTTGGCCAAATCATGAGAGGAAAGTAACTACAACTATCTAGTCTTCAACACCTTCAATGACCCAAGAAGGGAAATAATATTACTTGAGTAAGCAGGAAGTACAATCAAGCAACTTCTAAAATGTGCAACAAATGACAGAGACAACTGACTACCTGGGCAATCACCCAAAGTCTAATTTGCAACGTTGAAGCAACCAACCTTGGCTAAGGCCTAGAGTAACTGACAGACCATTTTCAGAGGCAGAAAAAATTTTCAAAACCGTCTTATCCTGTCTTGGCAAGATTTGATAGTCTTTTTTCTTGTATTCCACTTGTCCTGTTTGGACATCATGCATTCTGTCAGTGGTCAATGCATTGGCAGATCCTTGCCCAAAAGCCAGTTTTGCCAAGAAGAAACAAGGTCCAAGTGAAGTGTCTTCAGTGCTTAACACTCTCTCAGGAATAGATTTATGCTGCCAGGAGCAATTGTGTCTCATTTCAATAGAACCCTAAGTTATTTAAATTCCATATTCTACAGCTCTTCGAAGTAGCTGAAGATTACCTATCTATGAAGAATACAATCTCTATGTTTTTAAAGAACTTGATTGGTCTAACTATGACGAGTGTGGATGACTCTTGACCTATAATTCCTAATACCTATAAAACTTAAATACTAAGACTTCATATTAGAGTATTAAACAATCTTTAAACAACTGTGAGACAAATGAGGATAAATGACCTTAAAATGTAAACAATGTATAAGTATCTTGATCAGAGGTAGAAATGTATATTGCAATATGATAAATATATCATAAGTTTATCAATATACAAAATTACTTAAATAGAGGTAGAAGCATGCATGCAAATGATATGACAAAATAACTTTGCCTAGGCATACAAATATTATAAACACAAATAGGAACATATTCAATATAATTTAAGTTTGTATCATATACAAGAATCTATACCAATATAAATTGCCTATAAATAATAGTTCACAAGTATTCACTCTATTACTCACCATTATTATTAGTGTGAGTAAGCTTACACTAATCTATTATCCCATCCAATTTCTTTGTTTTCCCCAAGAGATCCCTGAGCTACATAATTTCCCCTCCAACCTGAGCCTTATACCAATTATAATCATCCTCTAATTGATGTCCCTAACCTTGAAGAAAAAGATTGTTGGAAGAGGGGTTGTCATCTTCTAAAATTACTTCCAGCTGTCATGGGGGTGATGTATTTTCTATGTGATCCTGTGAAAGTAAGATGATGGTTAAGTTTCAAGATTACTGTCTGGTATAATTGCCAATAGTCTCTGAGAATTTGGTATGGTTTTTCTAAGTTTCCTATTTGGAGTTCTGGCCAAAATCTTATAAAAAAGTGAACGATTTCAGCTAACCCAGTTGGAACCACCTTGAGCAGCTGGTACCCAAAACAGGTCTTATAGTACTGGTATCAGCATCATGATTTCATATCAACCAGGTGAAGTCATTGTTGTGGGGCCCCATCTTTTTCCTGGAAATTTCAAAGATTACTGCAAGAAAATTCATTGTTCATTGTGGAAAATTTAAACATTATTTATACAGACATACATTCAATGAAATGTATGATAAAGACAGAAATATGTATAAAGAAAAGTAATTTTTTCTAAATTCTTTTTTCTTTTTGTCCCGTAACAGATGGCTCCTAACATGAGACAAAAACTGATTTTTTTCTTTTAGCGACATGCTTGGATTTAGAGAACAGAGCCATTGTTCAACTCCAAAGCCAGCTTTGATTTTTAAGTGAGTCATGACTCTTATTCTAGTTTATGCTTAGAGATTCTTACCCTCAGATGACCTGTCCTCATAAGTCATAATTCTCTTTGCTTGATGATCCTATCTAGATAATTATCTTTTCCTCTTTAGGCATCTAAATGTCCAGGGTCTCTTGACTTTCTACAGATAATTATTTTTCTGCAAAGACAAGAACAGAACTCTGCCCTAACCCTCATGAAGTTTCCTTAGCACCTGATTGGCTGTCACCTCTGTGGATAAGCCGTCATTTCTCTTTCTCAAGAGATTACTCTTTTTAAAACCAAATCTTTATTAATTTTGATGGTATCCACAACTTTTCTTCTCCATTCACCCTCCATCCCAATACCCCATAATCCCAACCCCACCACTGCCAGTCTATACCCAGGAGTTCTCTAGTTCCTCTTCCCAGGGAGATCCATGCTTCCTCCCTTGGGCCCTCCTTGCTATCTAACCTCCAAAGGTCTATGGATTGTAGTACTCTCATTCTTCACCTTACAGGTAATATCTACTTATGAGTGAGTACATACCATGTTTGTCTTTCTGGGTCTGGGTTGACTTACTTGAGACTTTTACTTGTTCCATCCATTTGCCTTCAAATTTCATGATGTCATTGTTTTTAAGAGCTGAGTAATATTCCATTGTGTAAATGTACCACATTTTCTTTATTCATTCTTGGTTGAGGGGCATCTAGGTTGTTTCCAGGTTCTGACTATTGTGCATAAAACTGCTGTGAGTATAGGTGAGCAAAAGAATCCTAGCAATGGTGGATACATAGCCTAAACTGGCCCTGTGATAAGATTGGTGACTACCCCAATTGTTATCAATGAGTCTTCACTCAGTATCTGATGGAGGCAGATGTAGAGACCCATAGTCAAATATTGGCCAGAGCTTAGGGAATCCTGATATGGAGAGGGAGGAAGGATTGTAGTAGCCAGAGGGGTCAAGGACATCACAAGAAAGCTTACAGAAACAACTAGCCTAGTTCATAGGAGCTTGCAGAGTTTAGACAGACAACCAGAGTCTGCATGGAGCCAACCTGGACCTTCTGTGTATATGTGACAATTGTATTGCCTTGCTTGTTTGTGGGATTCCCAACCTTAGAAGCAGGGGCTGTTCCTAGTTTCAGTTGGATCTTGTGAGACTATTTGTCATGCTGGATTATTTTGCTTCCCCTTAACACATGGGGAGGTCCTTGGTCTTGCTGAACCTTGATGTGCCCACTTTGTTGATACCCATGGGGGGGGCTGCTCCTTTCTCTCTTGGTGAAGGCAGAGAAGAGATGGGTTGGAGGGAGGGTGCAGTGGAAAGGTGGAAAAGAATGGAAGGAAAAGAGGAAGGGGAAACTGCAGTTGGTATGTGGAATATATAAATAAATTAAAAAAAACATTAAGAAAGAAATTTAACTCTAGATGAAATATATGTATGTGTGTGAAGAAGTTAAAATTTTAATGATTTAAATCTAAATTTGCAGTCATGCTACTATTTTTTTTTCTGGGGTGTAGTACCTAAATGTCCCTCAACCAAAGAATGAATGAGGAAAATGTGGTACATTTACACAATGTAGTACTCCACATTAAAAAGTCATCAAGTCATCTAGCCGTCATAGGTATTTATCTAAGAAACTGAAGCCAAATATCCCCATAAAACTATGGACACCGACATTCATAGTAGGTTTGTTAAAATATAAATCTCATAATGGAAATCCAGAACTATTTCCATTCGTGTTTAAAGATGACATACAATTTTTTCTAGATTCATGAAATAAACCTGGAATGATAAATGATAAAAGGGGATGGATAAATTATATTCTCAATAGAATCAATACAGAGAAAACCACATGAGCAGAGGAAAAAAATGACTTAATTTATGCAGCATTCCAAAACAGAGAAGCCTTATTTTTGTTGATACAAGGAAGACTATCTGTAACTTAGGTTTTGAAATATGGAGAAAAACACTGAAACAGTAACAAACTTTTCTTTATACAAAAATGATCCATGCATTTACTGATATTGTGACTACTCAGGTATCTACATTTGTTGCAACACTTTGAACTGTATGCTTAAAGGATGTATTTTTCATTGTCTATATTTTTATTTGAAAACTAAAGAAAAAATGTTATGGTGAAGTTTATGACAAAAATGAAATGATGATCAGTAACTAATATATCCTTATCTGATAAAAGATAAAACTTCATGAATTTATCAGTTGATATAGATGAATGAAATCCAACTCTGGCTGAAAAATTGTATTCATTAAAAAGACTCCATTTCCTTAGGAAAGTGAGCTTCAAGACAAGGATACCCACTAACACATGATTTTCAATACAAAATGGAAGATTCTCGCCAACTTTTTAATTAGGGAAAAGTTCAATAATTAAAATGGAAGATACTAACTATCATTATTTACAGGTCATGTATCTATATAATAAAAATCCCCTACAGTTAATCAGCAATCCAATTATTCCTACTAATTAGGGAATTTAATAAATTTGCTGCACACAATGGCTTAAACAAGTTAGCTCTATTGCTCTATAGCAGGGTTCAGCCAGCTAATGCCTGCTAGCTAAACCCAGCTGTCTAATGCTTTCCTAAATAAACTTTTATTGGAACATGGCCATGTCCAACTGTTGATTTATTGTTTGGAAGCTTCTTGTTCGTTACAATGACAGAATTGAATGGTTATGATACACTGACTAGCCCACAAAGCCTAAATTATCCAATATCTGAATAAAATAATCAAATAGAAAAATATTACAGGAAAATAAGATGGAATTTTAAAGGTTAAGAAAGTGTATTTTTCTGTCATAAACCTATAAATTACCCTAAACCAGAATAAACCCTGCTTTCATCATGGTATCTTTGTTACAGGTTATATAAGGGAAGCCTTTAGCCAATTTATCATGATACATCCGAATCTAAATCAATATAACTAATAAACCCAATAAAAACCTAATTAAAATATTGTTAGATATTTGAGGAAGTTGGCAAATTCTTCCTAAAATGGCAGATGAAGAATCTATAAAGCAAAGGTGAAAATTGTATCCTTTCTTAAACAAATCTATTTAATAAATATAATCTAGGATTTGCTGAGTGACAGATTCAAATACCAAGACTCAGAGATCTGATTATAGATGGAAAATAATTGACCAATCGAGACCATGAGGGTATACGTGGATTATGAAGCAAAGAGTGCTTGAAACAGCTTACTACCTGGAAAAATAGACAAGGTTTTCTAATTAACATTGCCCCCAAAAGTGGAGTTCCGATGTACTTAGTATTTTAATGTGAAGAAGGGACATAGCAGACCTGAAAATATATTGCATTGCCTCTGGGACATGAATGGAGATAATCTTCAAACCTTCCAAAGTAAATATCAAAGTAAAAATATAAATAGAACGGTCTACATGAAATAAGTGATGTACACAGCATTTAGTATATAGCATACACATGCAATTTCTGAAGCTATAAAACAAAAGAACACAAAATCAGTTTATAATGTGCAAAGTAGTTCTGTGTGTATAATGTACTGAAGAGAAAGTCTAAACCTATCACGGAAAAATTTTAGAGGTACTCAAACTCAGTAATTGGGTGATTAAAATAAAGATAATTTGCAACCCTGAGAGAGGCAACTGTGATAATTAAACCAAATTTGTAGAGACTGTGGGGAGATGGAAAAACTTTAGCCCTTCTGCTGAGATCACAGTTATCCTAAGCATTTAGCTGCAGAGGTTATGAAATCAAGCCTCTGTACAAGCTTGACCGTCATCACACCCGTAGGCTTTCTGTGAATGCAGGCATCTTTGCTGTTGAAGGTGTGTTCATGACTATCCACACTGGTCATAACCTTGAAGAACTTCATGAATTTACTAAATATGTTTTCATTTTCCTGGGTCTGTATATCACTCTCTGTTCCTGATACATTTGCAAACATGTTTGGGTATTTCCATCTAGACTATCACATTTTTTTTTCTTGCGTTGTTTATTTGTGTGATTTCTGAATGGTACTTGGGAACCTTATTCTTGTAATTAATTCTAGAGAAATGTATGTTTCATAGATTCATAAGATAACTTAGATGTTGGCATTCATTGGATATTACAGCTGGGTATTGGAATCACTCTAGGAGGATAAATGTATGTGCACAATATGCACAATTCTGTGATTAGTAGCTAATACCTAACAATATATAGCCAAATGAATGTATATAAAATTTCTACTGGGGAGGGCAATAAAATAAAAGACAGTAACAGTATTTATATAAATCCAAAAATTCACATAAAACACTTCATATTTTTGAAAGTTACATGTTTAATTACTGACTTTTCAAACAGAGAATAATGGGCAATTAGCCAGGTATAGGACATGAGCAGAAAATTGGGATCTTTAATCAAGGTAAATGAGCATTTAAACAGTGGGCTTGGTATCAACTTGATGGGTGTGTTAAATGGGCAAGTGTCTCGCATAAGTAATAAGTGAAAGCACTCCATAAATTTGTGACTCGTAACTGATGATAGAAAAAAGGATAAACTTCACGGTTTGTATCTTAGTTGAAAGAGAAATAGAAAACAAAGACAAATGAGAGAGAATATCAAATTACATTTTAAAGCTTAGACACTCCCAGCTAACATACACTAAGCATAAGTCAACTACATACTTCAATGTTTTCTGGAGTTATTTTATTTTAGCAACTCTTTAGCAAAAATTATATGAAATAATTCAGTCCATTCTGCTAGTTAGTTTTGTTTGCATTCAGTTCAAACAGATCCTCATCATAGTTAGTAATATGATCCAAGCATGTATTTTTTTTTCTAAATTGCAGTAAATATACTTTGCTAACTCATTCTTCCTAGATGGAATTAAATTACTTACCTTGGTAATGGAGAGTCACTGGTAGGATGTAAATGAGTTGCTAACACGACACTTCATTGCCACAATAATTTCGAGCCACTAGCTAGCTTGATGTGTCTGCAATAAATGTTTTATTATTTAGGAAAAATTCACTATACAAGTTGCCATGTGCTATGCTCATCCGTGCTGTAAATCAACAAAGATCAGCAGACTGAATAGAAAAATGAAAAGCTTATTTAGAAACTGACATAAGCTTTCAGATGAGCAGGGATGGTTGAAGTTAACTGCATTCATTTTTCTTTGCTTGTCAGGCTTGCCACTTAAATTTCAGTGCTAAAGATAGGAGATAGCTGTGCTTTATGAAATTATGTCCAGGGAAGCTGTGTTTACATTTACATAGATAGAGTCGTAATAAAGTGGAATATAAAAAAGCCACGCTAAAGCGACAGTGCCCCAAATATATTAAATGTGGGATGGACTTCACAATCCTCATGTCTGTAGACTTGATGATACCTTTCGAAGGAGAGGAAAAGTCATGTTGCAAACACTGGCTTTCAGAATTTTCTGGAAATTACTTAGAATTTTCAGAAATTCAAAACAGTATTGTAAAGCGCCAGATAATTTAGCATTTTTAAAATACTGGGGAATTTTCCCTCTACCTGCTTTGTTTCTATTTTGAGGAAGTCAGGGGCACAGGAAATGTTTTGCTCTATTCTTACAGCATGACGAAGCTAGGGAAGCAGTTAACAGTGGCCCTATAGTCACCGTCACCATGAGAACCGCCCCAAACTCACTGTGGTTACTTAGTAAGTGCCAGTGTTACTACAGATGAAATTCTGGGCATTGGAACACTGCAGGGAAACTTACGGCTGTCGTCTCCCTATAGTCATAGAAACAAGGGACACCGATGCCAGCTTTTACTGTGTGAAAGGGCACAGATAGATGATACCCCCCCCCATCTCTGCCTGATGTTCATACTAGTCATGATTAATTCCTTAATTCTCACATTAAGGACTTTAAATGTGCACCATGTAGTAACCAGTGATCCTTTTCTAACTAAAGATTTTCTGTGAGTTAGGAAAATGCTAACCTGTATTTGAGCTTAACACATCGTTGGGGCAGCTTTGTCTTGATTTAAGGTTCTGCAATACTAGTTGAAGGAGAAAAAAGGCATTTTTCTTTCTTACTTTCTTTCTTCCTTCCTTTCTTTCTTTTTTTTGATTTTTGAGACAGGGTTTTGCTGTAGCTTTTTTAGACTCTGTTCTGAAACTAGCTCTTGTAGACCAGGCTGGCCTCGAACTCACAGAGATCTGCCTGCCTCTGACTCCTAAGTGCTGGGATTAAAAGCGTGTGGTTGTTGTGGAACATGCTGGTAGGATTTGCTGAAAGAGGCAGAGGTAGGAGAATCAGAAATTCTAGGCCAGCCTAGGCTACACATTTTTTGGGCTGGAGCGATAGCTCAGCTGCTAAAGGCTAGGCTCAAAACCAAAATATATATAAATATATATACATTTTTATTTATTTATTATTAGTTAAGCATCACAAATATGTGATAATGATTAAAAATTGAAATCAGATAAGACGATCATTTAAGAGGGTAATATAGCTAGTTATAACTGGTTGGAAAAGATACAACACAGTAAAGATCAGATAATTGGCCACAAGATGTTCAGTTTGTGAAACCCAGGGCACAATCCCAGGGTCCAGGTGAGGTGTGGGAAGTCCCTGTGAGGGGTGAGAGCTTCTCAAGGATTCAGAATACAGAAGTAGGACAGCTATTGTATTGTTGGAGAGTGGGGTGAAGAGAATATGGTTTAACAAATGTTGATAAATAAATATATATGTTAGGGTTCTCCAGAAGAATAGAACTGGTGGAATGAATCTATGTCTGTCTACCTATCTATTTCTGTCTGTCTATCTATCTATCTATCTATCTATCTATCTATCTATCTATCTATCTATCTATCTTAATCATCATCTATCTATTATCTATATCTATCATCTATCTATCTATCTATCTATCTTTCTATTATATCTACTTAACTATCATCTCTATTATGTAGTACATACATACACACATGTGCACACGCACATATATGGGATTTATGAAATAGCTTACAGGCTGTGGTCAATCTATTCCAACAATAATTGCCTACTGATGGAAAGTCCAAGGATCCAATAGCTGTTCAGTCCATGACACTGGTTGTCTCAGCTGCTCTTTGGTCTATGCTGTATCCTAAAGAAGTAGGTGATAATGCCAGCGAAGGAATGGGCTTGCCAGCAAGAACAAGCAGACAAGAGCAAGAGCTTTTTCCCTGTCCATGATTTAGGTGGTCACCAGAAGATGTGGCCCAGATTAAAGATGAACCTTCCCACTTCAAAAGATCTTGATAAAAGTGGGTCTTCCACTTCAAGTGATTTAATTAAAAAAGTTTCTTACAGATGTACCTGGACTCTTGGGGGTTAGGTAATTCCAGATGTAGTCAAGTTGATAAGAATAACCATAATACCATGTAGCCTAGTAACGTCTAGACTATTTTGATCATCGTGAGTTTTGTACCTCTTTCACAAGAGCACGTCACTTAAGAACAGTATTTTGTTTTTCATCAACATAGAAATGTATGTGATTTTTGCACACTACTTTATGACCACAGACACATACATACGCTTTCATGTCTAGCTTTATTTACTCAGACAGTTTATAAATTCATCATTGCTATTGGAAAGAGCAATAATCCATTTCATAAAATATTGTAGTCTATGTTTTTATCTTTTTTCCAAAAGATGAATTTTTGAGTTGCTTCCAACAATGACTGTCTATCAATGGAAATCCTAAGAATCTAGTAGCTGTTCAGTCCAGAAAACTCTAACGAAAACAAGTTAAGGCAAGAAGAGCCTGGTTTTCTCACTGTTCAGGAAACAGCCATGCATCATGAAGATGAAATCAAGGCAGCAGGTGTTTGAAGAACTGACCACATTTCATCCACTGTTAGGAAACAGAGAGGGATGGATGCTTGCCAGTACTCTGACCATGTTCTCTGTCTTACACAGTTCAGAATTTCTGCCTGAGTGACTCCCCCCAACTCTGAAAATTAATATGGGTGTCTTTACATGAGTTAACAAACATAATATGGCAACCCTCACAAGCATACCTAGAGGATCATCTCCCAGCTGATTCTAGACTTTGTAGCATGGGCAATTAATACTAACCATCATATATACAATTCAGAGCCATGTCCTATGAGATTAGCATTTATTAAACAGCAGTCTGATTTCAGTGGGGTTAGTCTTTACCTTCCTTGGATAAACCAGTGTGTATTTTCCTATTACATCAGCCAACTATCATGACTACCTGTCAACTTGCTAAGGAAAACAACAACCATTTTAGTATGCTGAATTATAAATATATTTGAAATGAATATAGACCCTAAAATCACCATCATTGTCTAATATTTTCTATGCTCCATATCCCAAGGATTGAAATAAGTCTGGAGATGTAAATGTCAATAGTTATAAATCTCCATTGTAAAAACTTAACAGTAGAACGACCTTGTGATCCACTTAGTTCTACGACTGGATGCATGGCCAAAGGTGAGAACATTGTACCCCCAATGAGCAGTACTTCGCATGATACTTAAAAATATTAGATCAACACAGTCGTAGGCCACATTTTTTTAGTATTTCATGTTACTCTAGCCATATATGTGTATGTTCATATATATGTATATATATGAATGAAATTTAGCCATGGAAAACTAGGATTCTATCCTAGGCAGAGATATGGTTGGAACAAGAGATCATCGTGTTAAAAAGCCACACAAAGGCAAATATCACAGAGCACCAGTTATTTGCTGAAAAGTATGAAATTTTGTAACAGTGACTAGAGATTAGAAAGAATATAAGAGAAAAATAGATGTGGAAGATTTATCTGTGGTTCTTTGTTGGTATGGCATTGTGACTGTAAGTTAAAATAATTTGTGATGTATTTTCAAATGACTAGAGGAGTAAGAAATTCCCTGTAAATGAAACTGACTCGTGTTTGAAAAGATGCTGGCACCTGGTGCTCTATGTCTTAGTTGCTGCAATAAAATACCGTGACAAAATTAATGTAAGAAGGATTGATTTTGACTCACTGTTCAAGGTAGAGTCTATCATGGTGGGGAAACCAAGGCAACAGGAGCTGGAGGCAGTCGGTCACATTGCACCCCCCCATCAGAACAGAGAGTGAGGAATACTTGTGTCTAGCATTTTACATTGTATACAATCCCGGATCCAGATCCAGAGAATGGTACCACTCATTCTTAGTATGAGTTTTCCTACTCAATAAATCTAATCAATATGATTTCTCACAGGTGTGCACAAAGGCTAACTAATCCCTCACATGTGTATCTGGAGACTTGTCCTGTCATATTGATAATGAACACTAACCATCCCACCCTGATTTGATTACTTCATGTTATAGACAAATAACAAATTACTACAATGCGCTTGATCAATGTGTGTATTCTGTCTCTCTAACAAAATAGATGGGAGTAATAAAATGCTCAAGATGCTTTAGATGTGGGTAAATCAAGAAAGAAATTATAATACCATTGAATCTCACCTCATTATATGAGAGAAATAGAATTTCCTTCGACTGTAAAAGACTTGATCCTTAATGGACTCTGGTCTGGGGGTCTGTGGGACTCTCCTGACATTATCAGGCTACAGAAAGTCAATGATCAGTTTGAAATATACTAAGGTGGGTTGCATGGCACACCAGTCTTAAGTCGGTTTTTGAGGGAAATATTGTAGAAGAAAATGCAGACATCACCCGGCGGCCAGCCTACCTGGCACACTGCATGCCTGAATAAAAAGCATGGCATACCATGCAGCTAAGTATTCCCAGAATTCCGTACACTAAATTCTGAAGCAACCTAAGGCTTCTGCATAGAGACCCTGGTGATATGAGCACTCACTCTCCAATCCCAGGTAATGTGCTAACACCAATCACAGCCGGTAAGCTTCTACTGTATTAGTAGCTGTTCATGTGCAGGAAAGCAGAGACTGTTCCCGTTCCCTGGAGCTGTCTCCAGAGTGGTCATCTCTGTGCATTTTACCAACCTCCAGGCATTTTGGTCTTGTTGGGGGATGTCCAGTAACAACTGTGGAGTATGTATTCAAAACACTTATAGTCAATTCCTTAGAAAGACCCCAAGTCGTATTGATAGTTTTGAATACTCAAAGAATTGCAAATGTATATGAAATGAATATGGATCTTGAAACCTTATTTGACTACCATTTGTTACATTCAATGCCATATTTGGGCTTCTCTTGCTTTCGGTACTTCTTTGTCTAGGTTGACCCAGCATCTGACAGTCTGCCTGTGAAAAACAATTTTTGGTGTGTAACAGGCATTATCTTATTTATGTGATTTTAGTTATCTGCAGCTGAAAATTATTTCTTGTATAAACAGAGTAAACATAACTGTGGCAGACCCAAGTGGATGAAGCACTTAATTCTTATTAGGAAGAAGAAAAAGTATTGCTTTCTGTCTCCAATTTAATGATAAAAGAAATAGTCTCCGTGACACGAATGTTTTGTGGAAATAAAGTTGAGCACGCAGAGGAGAGCACTGGTAGGTATGGTTTATGAACCATGACCAACCTTGTCCCTGTGCATTTTAACACATCTTCCCAAGATGACCCAGTGTTCATGCTGCCCCAGTTGAATCTGAAATTAACCTTCATGGTGGCATTTCCTGCGTGGCACCTGACTCTGAGAGTTGTCCTTGTCACACGGAGATTTGGTTCACTAGTTCATGGTGTTCATTTGGAGAAGTTAGCACTAATGGGTCTGTGCTTCAGTGTCCTCGACTGTGAAGTTGAAATGACCCTGTTAACAGCGTGCTTCCCTGAGGGACTGTGATGGACAGCAGATACAATTACTGGGGAGCATTTTACCTGATGCAAAACCAGGAGATTTTATGGGAAAGTTATGTGACCTTCTTTTTAGCATTACATAATGGTTCAGAGAGCTTGTGCGTTGCTTTATGAAAACATTTTTTAGACAGTACCTTGACAACCTTAAACAACCAGTGTTTTACAGTATAAAATATTAAGACTGCTTTTATTACTTTTGCTACCATCCATTATTATTATTATTCTTCCTGCTGGAAAATGTGGACAGAATAGAACTTTAAAATATAACGAACCAGCTGAGCTGTAATATATTATTATGGTCCTCCCATTAGCTCAACTGTCCTAAAATCTTTACAGGTGCTTATGATAGATGTGGGAATAATATCAAAGAATTTTCTTTTCCACAAAAGAATAAAAGACAATTAAATTCACACTAAGAAATTGATTTCAGCTGAAGACACCTTAGGTAGCTCAGTTAGACTCCAATAACGGCACTGAATCAGCAACAGGATTCTATTGTCCAAGGTATAATATGTCTTTGATTAACTGGAAAACAACTAAAAGCAAAACTTCAATTAAATAGAGTCCTCCTTTTTAGGGCAGAATAAATGCATAACTTAAAAAGAAAGGAAATGAAGAAAGTAGGGAAATTAATGAATAAGGAAAGAAATCCAAGTTCTCGAGGCCCTGGACATAACTATCCAATGATTATGGCAATGGGGATAATGAACTAAAGATACAATAGGGTTATGGGAAGTCTACGTTCAGTGAGGAGCTGGGGGAATGTTTTATAGAAAACATTAGTATTCACACAAACACCGTTACAGAACAGTGTGGATTCTAGAGATGAGAATTCTGGGATTCAAGGTGGCTAACGCTCCATTATGACCATTGGTGAGCTATCAGCTATGTTAGGTTAGGCCTGCCTAACCTTAGCTACCACGTTTTCCACAGCAGAAGTAGCAGGTTGCATTGGCTACTCCTGCTTAGGAATTTTATGTGAATTATAAGAATCTTGTTCATTGAGAGAAATGAAACAGGATAGATGAGTTAAATGTGATGTTTATTTCAGACATTTTAATGAGATGTTCTATGGCATTATAAGCATTGCCCAGATTTACTGGAGACAAATAGAATTAATTGTGGGAAGAAGTGAGGGAAGGGACATCACGAGGTCAGCCTCTCAGGGAAACAAATCATTATATCCATCTCTGCCCATTCTTATAAACAAGGTTTATGCTCACATTTCTGAACCTGAGCATTGCAGAAACCATTCTTAATTAAGCACGTGATTAAAATGCACTTACTATACACTTGTAAAAAGAGAAAGTTATAGATACCTAAGAAAGATTTTCTTTGTCAGTACTTTAAACAAGAGATGTTTCTAGTGAATAAGTGAATAAATAAATTAGATGGCTGTGTGTGCTGTAATTTTTTTTTTTTTAAAAAAAAGCAGCACTAGAGAAAAAGATGCCATGCAACAGAACTCACTGGAGGGGTTTTTATTGGGGGAAGGGAATGGAAAAAGTGGGAAAGGGAGAGGGGAGACTGGCCTCTGAGGACAGGAGCGACAGAAAAGAGAAGAGAAGAGAGACAGAGACAGAGAGATAGGCAGAGAAGCAGAAAGAAAGAGAGACAAAGGAAGAGATGGGAGGCAAGGCCTACCTTTTAAAAGGGAACATAGCAAACACAGAAAGTGCCCACAGTTTCTGCAGTTGAGGACATAACCTGTCAGGACCTCAAGGCAGGTCAGTACAGATGCCTGAATATTTAGCGTTTCTCAGCCATTCAGGCTAACATGTTCTGGTGAGTCAACTTTATATTTCTCTGATATTAGAAAGCACACTGGCTTGTGTTTAAAAATTAGTGGCAAGGACTGACCTCACTGGTTGTTTTTTGTTTGTTTGTTGTGTTTTGTGGAAAAATAAAAATGCCAAATCAAAACTCCAAAAGTATTTTAAGAAAATGTGTTTTTTTTCTTTTTCGTCTTCCTTCCTTCTCTCTCTCTCTCTCTCTCTCTCTCTCTCTCTCCTTCCTTCCTTCATTCCTTCTTTTCTTTCTTTCCTTTCTTTTTTAATTTTTAATGGATGACAAGACAGCTCAGTGGGTAAAGGCACTTGCTGTCAAACCCAAGGACTTGAATTTGATCTCCTTAACATATATGGTAGAAGAAGTGAGCCGACTCTTACAAGTTGTTGATCTTTGATGTTCATGTGAATACATTGGTGAGCATGTAAGCACGTGTGTGTGTGTGCACATGCACACGCACACATGCTAAATTAAATGATGTTCTTAAATTGGAAAGAATACAAAAAAAGGCAAAATAGATTCTGTTCATTTAAATCCATGATTTGATGAGTTTTGAAAAGCACGTGTAGTCATATATCATCACTTAGGGATAAGGAACATTTAAAATTTCCCTGGGAATTATTCCATGCCATCTGCAGATTTCTTGTGTGTTTCTCATGCCATCATAGCACACTCATCTGCTTCCATTTAATGCAGCTTTTTCTTTTCTTTTTCTTTTCTTTTTTTAGAATTCTATTGTCTTTATCAGCTTCTCACTCTTAGCTTAATGCCTATGAATTTTATCTATATCTTTTGTGTGTGAGTGTATGTTCATTTCTCTTGTTTGCTGAATGATATTTCAGAGTATGGAAAACCCATGAGTATTGTACTTATTGACCAGTTGGTGGCCGTTGGATCATTTCTGGAGTGTAGCTGTTATGTATAATGTTTCTGGAGTGATACAAGTTTATGTCTATGTCTCAGAACTAAAGTGTCTTTACGTTTCTTCAGTAAAAACATCTATGAGTTAAGTTTTCTGGGATAATTTTGATACTTCCAACAACATTTACTTATTTCATTAAGTTATTCACTTATGGTTTTTTTTGAGAAAAGGTGTTACCGGGAAGTCCATGCTGCCTGAAACTCCACAGCAACCACAGCTGTGCCTCCTTCTTCTCTCATACTCTAACCTTCCGGTTTAAATGGCTCAAACTCATGAGTGTGCACCTTTCTATCCATGACTCGCCTAGGCCGTCTGGAAACTGCCTGCTGACGGGCAATTGTTGCAAATGTGGAGCTCACTCCGTTCATTTCTCTTAAGCTCAATCTTATTTCCTTTGTCTGTTGTTTCTTCCTTAACCACAAAAGTATAAATCTGTATGCCAGTTTTTAATTAACCACAATAATAGTATAGAGAAATGAGCTGGAGAATAAAAATTCCATGTCTATCAAATAGAAACATATGAAAATATGAGAAAAAAACTCTAATTTACTTCTGATTCTAATGTTGAATGTTGGCTGATTTGTAGATGGAAGAATTCCAATAGCATTATGGTTAGTTATTGAAAGACCCCCTCCCAGCTAAAGCAGCAGAAATGCCACATTGCAAGGCTTAACACACAGTGGCCAGGGTAAAACTAGGGCAAGAAAGTTCAGTACCATAAAAAACGAGGGCGTTGGGCCAGACAGGATATCTGTGGTCAGCTAGATGCCAGGAAAGAGCTCTGTGGTCAGCCATCTGGAGGCCGAGGCCCTCAGAAAAACAGTTTGTACCCTAAATAACTGGGTCACGGGTCC
>JAQHUG010000019.1:6139603-6185202 GCA_028555095.1 Dicrostonyx torquatus | reverse complement strand
TAGGGCAGGGTATCCTGCCCCATCTTAAAGAAGCAGGGGGAGGGTGGTGGGGTAGTGGGGGAGCGGGAGGGCCGGGAACAAGGGGAGTAAATGTAAATTCTTCTTTTAACAATAATAATAATAATAAAAAAGAAAAACCAAAAAAATATATACTTCATTCCAGAGACACATGTGTCCAAACGATGGTCTCTACAGGTTCACATCCAAAGAGGTGAAATCTTAAGAACCTTCGGGATTTTAGAAATGGATGGTGGGGATATGTTGATGACTATGGATTAATAAATTATATAGATTACATATCAACCAGGCTTTTCCCAACATATCATCTGCTAAAGTGTGGTGTTGGATTTAACAAACATGGGTGAATAGCCTCCTGCTTCCTGTAAAAACACAGGCAAGTTCTGTATGTACCTTTGCTAGGTAGACTCTGTGGCATATACTGCAGTCTGTTGAAATGTGTCTGTTTTCTTTTTATGGAAACTACTTACCTACAGTACAATTTCATTACCATTTATTGGCATGTATCCCAAATGAAAGACTCTAGGAGTTATTTTTTCTTTTTTAAACATATTACAAATTGTCATGTGTTATATATTGTCCTTGATAGATTCCGAGGTAGCACTTATTACTAGAGGTATCAATACCTCTGAGGAAAATATATGAACATCTACACCAAGCGGGTAAAATGTATAACCAAGGGTTATAAATTGCCCCTTCCCAATTAAGGACGAAGTCAGTTTTTTAAATGTTTGTCAACTATTCCTATTCATGAGGCCTGTCCTACAGTGGTCACCCTTTTGGAGAAAACTGATTTTCCCTCTCCTAGAAGGCATAACTGTAAGGTCAGATTTTAATGTCAGGAGAACAGAAGCAAATTTCCTTAAAATCTTGGTTTTTAACGTCATGGGAGACACAGGGTTCATTTCATTAGCATGTCTATCTTTATTTAGTATACATGTATACACACACATATACAGAAATGCTTCCTACACATATGTACACATACAAAATTTTCCAGCTGATGCACAGTAGAATTTCTAGACCTTAAATCAAGTCATGCTCTTAACTTTCTTGATTAAAAAATGACTAACATTGAGGATGAAGCCCCATGTCCTTGAAATGCAATTTATTATCCTGATGACAATGCCTTCAAAAACTCACCACGTTTTCTTTGGCATGTCTCTGCATGTGCAAGTGTATAAGCCACACATGTGCACATACACATAAGAGACAGAAGACAATTTGCCGAAGTCTCTCTCCTTCTCCCATGTAGGTCCTAGGGGTTAAATCCATGTTGCCAGTTTTGACACTAAGCACCTTTACCTGCTGAACCATCTCACTGGCCCACTTTGCAATTTTCTAATGTTAGTAGACTTCTTTGTTCGTGTCTTCAAAATTGGTGTGAAAGGGATGAGTGTACTGAGAAAAGAAAGACTTATTCCACAAGGTGGCACCTAATTGTTTCATTATTTGAGTTCTCTGGCTTTAAAGAAAAATGTCTCTAATGATTCTACTCCCATTCAATATCTGTGGAAAGCACTCTTAACATAAATCCTTAGGACTCCAGTCCTCCCCACCACTGTAATGTATTTAAATACATCCAGAGGCAGTGGAAAGATGCCTCTCTAATCTGGATGCTCATGGGACTGTAGTGCTACCTTCTCATGGTCCAGTGCCTATGTGCACCAGTCGCAGGTTGAAAGAAAACAGAATTTTGTGTAATTCTCAGTATCCTTGTCTCTAGCCTAGATGGAGACTGCAGGAAGCCCAGAATGTGCCTCCTTCTGCAAGTGGATGGAAACCCAAACAGAATTTTCTATTGAAGTTTGTTTCTGGCTCCTTGAATGTAAAGCCTGATTTGTTGCTGTGATGCTCATATCTAATGTGGAAGCCTGGATTTGTGGAATTGTGGCAGGCAAAAGAGCAGAATGAAGTGAAGTCCAGAGCATTTGGGGGCTGGGAGGTGAGGGCTCTGTTGGAGTAGAAGTCTCTCTGCTTGCAGTAGGAATAACTGCCATTCTAAACATCTGCTTTATTGATGGCACAGATGGTATCAAAGATCAAGGGGACAGTATCTTCTTCTTTAAGCAGTCTGCCCTTTAGTTTTGCTGTCCGGGAACGCAGACCGATAGGTGGAATGGCAGGAATAATTAAGAGATACTGCACAATTAAAACACTCCGTAACAAGTCTACACTAGTCAGCCACATGTGACTCATTTCCTGACTGCCTCTCAGAATCCCTAGTCTTGTTCACTATTAACATTTACTGTGTCTGCAGGCTGGAAAAGATCCCATTTCTATAAGGGCTAAGAGACCAGCTCCTGTACTTACCCAGGATCCCAAAGGTGAAATGCTTCTTAGAAACGAAAGAGGGGGTAAAAGATTTCTATAGTAACTTCACACACAGTCTGAGGGTCATGCTCTTCATTTCATGTGCTCTTTATTGTTCTGTTCTACTCTAGTAAATCTGTCCTACTCCTAACTAATCCGTGCTTCTTCTTCTGGCTTCTTCTCTTCTTCTATTCTAAAAACTTTTCTCCTAAGGAACCTTAAAGCAATAAGCCACTTACCATGGCATCACAAAGGTCCAAGGCCATAGGAGCAAAACCATTACCAGACAGGGAGGGCGTAGTGACCAATGACAACTTTGAGACACAGATCCATTATTAGTATTCTGTCCAGTAAAGAATAGGCATGCTTTAAGGTTAGTGCAACGTTAGCGTGGGGCAGCAGTTTTACATTTGCTGGCAGAATGAATCCAAGACACTCTTGTTCTCTATTTTCCTGAAAGCTATGACTCAACAGCTTCATATATGCTGTAATTCTTTTCCTTAGGCATCTGTAAGTGTCTCACATGAGGTCTCTTTTGCCTGGACACTAACACTGACCAACTGTCTGCCATGGAAGATTACAGGAGGGAAGACTTGTAGGTTTACACAAAGACCTGGTTGAGAGAGTAAGGGTGTTGACTGTGATTACTTTCTTGCCAGAATCACACACTGCTAGGGGGAGTCATCCGATACCTGTAATGTGAGGTAAAGAGCTGGTCACACAAGAAGTCTGCAATGGGGACAGCTAACACTTTCAGAAGGCAGCATTCCTTATTGTCTTGCAGATAAAGTTGATGAGATGTGTGTCTCTGGTGACAATGTTCCTCATCCCTTGCTAAATGAGGTGTGTTCCACATGAGATACACATATCTGGTGGGATGACCCCTGAAGGATGTGCTGAACTCTCACTGCATAATTTGGCACTCTGTAGTACATTTCTTCATCGTTTTCTTAATAAAGTTTTAGCTATTGAGTATTTTTTCATAAATTAACATTGATCAAACTTCTTGAGTCTAAAAGTGATATATAAATAGATGTTTTACTGATTTTTGTAATATATATGTGTATGTATGCAGACACATACACAGACACACACATATATATACAAGAAAGAGAACCAAACATCAAATTATCACTAGTTACCCTTTGCTAGTGAATGGTGTTTTCAAACATGCTACTTTAGTGCCAAAATCTTGGAGTTGCATATACTTGTAAATACATGACTCAGTCATCATCAATACAGGGTTACATATGTGTATGTATACATGTATGCATATATATCTGTGTGTGCATTATTGTTTATTATCAACAATGAAATGAGAGGATAGAAAATATGCAGGTAATCCGTCAGACTGGATGACATATGCTTACCATCCCAGTACTTGGGAGGATTAAGCTTGATGTTCACAGCTAGTCTGAGGCTGGCCATGCTCCATAGTGAGCGCAAGATCAGCCACCCAGCTACACTACAGGGTAAGTTTAAGGCAAACTTTGGACACATAATAAGACACTTTCTCAACTCAAACAACAACAAAAAATAACAAATACCCTCGTAATCACTGAAAATTATGTTCATGTAATTGTATCATTTTTTCCTGTCAAAACAAGTCAAAAATTATTCTGTTATTCTGCTTATGTGCCTAGCACCAGAATCATATTTGTATATAAATTTATCAAAAGAAAAACATTAATTTTTTTCGGTGAAGATAATACTAAAAATTTACCCTAGCAGGTTTTGCATATAGAAAGTATTTAACAATTGTACGACATAGTGTTGTGATCAACTCTAGAGCTCAGATTATTATGACTTCATGAAATTATCTCAAGTGATTTCCTTGCCTGCATATTTTTAGGCCAGCACATGGAAATAAAACTATCTAAGTCCACTGCGTGAAGAGCACTGACTATGAACTGGCTGGATCAGGCAGGCTCAATAGTTCTCTGCATACTCAGGCCATATCCCCCCTTTTCTGAGCTGTGCTCTTGAAGAGCCCTGAATTCTATACCAGATGATGTCAAGCTTGTCAGCTGTCATCATTAATACAATGTTTAGCAAATGCGCACTGATTTCCTATTAGCCAGAGCTACAGTTGGACCCGAAAGTACACTAGAGCAGCACTCACCAGCTTTACCGCATAGGATATCTCAGCTCTACTGTCAAGCAGGCTCTTCTGCTCTCCCTAGGCACAAACTAGGACTCGGGTCTTGTTCTGAATCACTGGGTCTGCATCCATCCAAACGTCTGCCAGTGAGTAGACAGTGCCAGTAATTCTTCTGTGGCTCGTCCCTGGATTAGATTCTCTGGAACCTTTACTCCTCCTGAAAGTCATCTTTTGTTCAAAATCCATGTCACTTTTTGTCTGAAATTTTCTATGTACATATGTAAATATAACAACCACAGATAACATTCCTTTGACGTGGAAACTGAGAAAGCTTTGTAGTCAGAAGAAAAAAAAATCTCTGTTTTCATTCAAAAGTTGTTGAGATATTGTACAGTGGCATGGTGCATCCAGGTCTAATAGTTTTGTAAGGTTTTTTTTTAAATGAAAGAATATTCACGTTACACTGGGGGTTTCTAAAATACTAATACTAGTTTGGGAAAGTAGACAATCACAGTCTGTGCTGACCAAAAAGAGTTACTATATTGGTTTTTTGTTCCTTTGGGAACCAGCACTCTACTACCCCATTTTTTGGCTTGGGGATGGGCAATAATCTTGTTTGTATTTAATAAAAACTGCCCTCAATTCGAAGCTTGGAGGATGTAATCATGCATCTCACCCGACTCACTCATTAGTTTTTAACCTGAGAGCCTCAGGACCTGCAATTCTGGAGGTGAAAGAGTCTTGGCTTTCTGCACACATCCGGCCACCCACCCCAGACAGAGAGCTTGGAGTTTTATCAACCTAGTCTGATTGTAAGGGTGAGTTTCCTATATGATGTATTGCAAGATTTATCCTCCTGGCTTGGATATGGCCTGATCCCTCGTCCTTTTCCAACTCCCCTAGTCTGCCGTCTCTTTTCTATCACCTGCCTCCCCTCCAGAATCCTCACTACAGAAGCTATATTTGAAGAAATATAGGAAGGCAGATAAAAACAAAAGCCCCTGTAAATTCAACAATAGATGATTCTCTGTCTCGCACTCGGTAGTTTCAGCAGACGGAAAGCAGTACCTTTATGGACACTTCATTCTTTTTATCATGAGGAGAGATTTGCACCTGTCTGGCTCTGAGATGGGAAAATACCTGTGAGCTTTTGCAAGCCTTGCCAGACAGGTGAAGCAAAACCCCCACCAGAAAGCTTCCTTTGCGGGTGGAAACCAAAGGATTGTTTTAGATAAATCCACAGGGAATTTCAAAGGGTAGCAGTGATAGGTCTATTACTTAATGACATTTTCCTTCCTGATTTTTCAACACTGATGCCAAAATGGAAAGGTTCTTCACCAGAAACTATTCTACTATGATTTCTATTTCCAGACATAACAATGAGCTGAGAATGGAGAGGGTGAGAAACTGGGGGGAAGGGAGGGAAATGAATGCAGGGTTTTCTACAGCAGCCACGTTACAGCCAGCACTAAATCCCAGGGGCTCACATTCTGTTCTAGTTCACTAACAGTACTTGTTTATGGGTACCCTGTTTGTGACTGCCTGTCTCCATTGTGTCTTTGTTCTCCACAAACTCGAGCACCCCCTCCGAGCAGGATCACTATCTAACTGCAATGAATAATGCAATTTAATGATTAGATTCAATTGTTTTCCAGGGAGCTTAAAAAGTCCAGCCTCCTATTGTGTTTTCTTAAACTCATATGTCTTAAGCAAACTAGTAACTTTCTCATGCAGACTTAACCATGTTCAAAGCACTTTCCTGTAATTCTCATGCAATACTCAGAACAATTTGTCGAAGTAGTTATTAACATCTCTATTATAGGTTGGAGGGAACTAAGGTTCAAGGAAGCTAAATGATTTGTCTGAGATTAGGGAGTGAAATTATGATGTGGTTAAAACCATAAATAAGTCTGCTGATATCCAGTCTCAAGCACTGGATTCCACAGCTCAAGCAGAAAGTGATACAGGATAAAGGGGAGGGGAGGACAGTCAGTGTAGATATTTTATCACCACAGGGATAAATAAAAGCATGGTTGTAATAGGCCCATCTCCCAACTTCATAGACGTTTTTCTGAGAACTTTATGTGAATGCTGATGACCCCAAACTGCAAAAGAGACTTTTATATTGTAAACCAATTTGCTGTTCCTGGAGACCCATGACTTGCATGGCGTAGAGAGATGCAGATAGAAAATACTGCTTTGCGTCAGACAGATAAAAACCTTCCATGATTTCTGGGGCTAGACCTTCTAGTGGTACTACTCTGGTACAGTGAAAATCCAGTCAGAGGATGCTGGGTAACTTGGAGGTTGGCTTCAGTTTTCAATTCTTTTTCTCGATGAGACTGGCTTTCCCAAGGCACATGGAAACTTTAAAAATGCAGACATTTAAAACCCCTCAAGCATCCCCTCGTATATACATCTGCCTTTACCTCTGTCACCTGTTGCCTACAGAGAGCCCCAAGGGTAATAATGACTTCCAGAAGATTGGACAAGCCCAGTGGAAACTGCCTGGACTGTACTGTGTAGGTAAGCTCATGGGGCATGACTATCCACTAGCCTTGTGGGGGAGGGGGACACCTGTGAGGTCAGATGTGAGGCACAGATAGCTGACTGCTAATACTGCTTCATCTACTTCTACTGAACTTAGAGACCCAGACTTCCCTTTGCTCTTGACCGTGGCTCTGCCTAGAAAGGTTTTCTCTCAGATTTCCTCTTCTATAATTGTATAAAATTTATTAAACTCCTTTTTAAGCACATATTTTGATTAATTAAACTTACTTGACCACCACTTTTTAAAATGTTTTTTATTCATAAAATTTTAAATTTCTTTTACATACCTACCACAGTTTTCCCTCCCTCCTATCCTCTCATTCCCTCCCTTCTGCCTCCCTTCTTACCCCCCTCATCCACTCCTCCATCTCCATTCAGATGGGATAAGGCCTCCCATGGGAATCAACAAAACAAGGCATATCAAGTTGAGGCAGGACCAAGCTCCTCCGCCCTGCATCAAGTCTGCACCAGGCATCCCACCATAGGGAACAGGTCCAAAGAGCAAGCTGATGATGCATTAGGGACAGGTCCTGGTCCCATTGCTCAGGGCCCCAAGAAAGACCAAGCTATAACAGGTCACCCAAATATAGAGGGGCTAGGTTGGTCTCAAGCTGGCTACCTAGTTGTCTGTCCAGAGTCCATAAGTTCCCCCAAGCTCAGATAAGCTGTCTCTGTGGGATTCCTTGTCATGACCTTGAACCCTCCCCCCTCATATAATCACTCAGAACGGAAGTTCTGAGGAGAAGAAGGAAAGTGAGCCAGATGCCATGAGGCTCCCGTGGGAGATGGAGGTACCTTAGGACCATCCGGTAAGTCACCCACCTCATGGTGACATACAGACTTATATAATGGGTTAGTTTAGATGTAAGAGCTAGCCAAGAAAAGGCCAGTGATAATGGACCAGGCAGAGTTTGAATGAATACCGTTCTCCTGTGGTTCTTTCGGGTGCATGCGGCCAGCAGCTGAGCGGGCCAATGGCTGGCGGCTGGGGAACACAACCCGCACCTCTCCCCCCATTTACAACAACCCTCTCTTCAACTGGACTCCTGGAGCTGGGCCCAGTGTCGGGCTGTGGATCTCTGCATCTACTTTATTCAGATACCAGATGAAGGCTCCATGATGACAATTATGGTAGTCCCCATCTAATTACAAGAGAAGGTCAGGTGCCCTCTTCACTATTGCTAGGAATTATAGCTGGGGTTATCCTTGTGGATTCCTGGGAGTTTCCCTAGCACCAGGTTTCACCCTAACCCCATAACGACACCCTCTATCAAGATATCTTTTTTATTACTCTCTCTTACCTTCCTGCTCCCAGCTCAACTATCCTGATCCCTCATGTTTCTATACCCATATCCCCTCTCCTCTACTCTCTCTCCCCAGTCCCGGTTTACCCAGGAGACCTCATTTATTTCCTCTTCTCAGAGAGATCCATGAATTCCTCTTAGGGTCCTCTTTGTTACCTAACTTCTCTGGGGCGGGGAATTATAGCCTGGTTATCCTTTCCTTTACATCTGATATCTACTTATGAGTTAGGATATACTGTGTCTGTCTTTCTGGGTCTGGGTTACCTCACTCTGAACAATTTTTTCTAGCTCCATCCATTTGCCTGCAGATTTCATGAAACCATTGGATTTTTGTTGATTTTTTTTCTTTTCCACTGAGTAATACTCCATTTTGTAGATACACCACATTTTCTTTATCTATTCTTCAGTTGAGGGTGTTTAGGTTGTTTCCTGGTTCTGGCTATTACAAATAATGCTGCTATGAACATAGTTGAGCGAGTGGCCTTGTGGTATAGTTGATCATCCAAGACTGGAATGAATTACTGCTGACCATCACTTTTTAAAAAGATGTATTTAATCCTCATTTTATGTATATGAGTATTGTGTCTGCACAAACATGCATGTGTCTGTGCGTGTGCGCGCGTGTGTGTGTAGCCTGTATATGTCTGGAACACATGGAAGCCAGAAAAAGATTGCCTAGAACTGGAGTTGCAGGTGGTTTTGAGTTGCTGTGTGGGTGCTGGGAAGGTAGTAACTCTGGTCCTCTAGAAAAGGAGCAAGTGCTTTTAATTCCTGAGACATCTCTCCAGCTCTCTGACAACCATATTTAAAACTTGAATTTTCACATGGTTAACCCATCTTCTCTTTACCTTTTTCTACATTAATTTTAATATGCAGTATTAACCATTTATCTATACTTTTATCTTCACTGTGTGTGCATATTTTTCAAAATTTTTCTTACTGAATATAAATTTAAATTTAAAAAGGAGTTTAACTTATTCATCATTGCTGCGTTCTGAGTATCAAAAGTGTTTGACAAATATTTTGTTGATGAAATCAACTAATGAGTTAAATAATGAATTTGATAATCATATGAAAATCAAGTATTTAAAATTCCAAAGCTGCCTACATTTAATACACAATTATAACAAATGTATATAGTTTAGTCCTAAAGAGGAAAAAACTTGATAGGTTTTTGCATCTTAATATTAAAAATTGAATTAAGTTTAACACTTTAATATGTTTGGAAAATAATAGTACTGTATTTAGAAATACTTTTTATATATTTCAGAATATATTTTTGTAAGACTGTTGACTTTCAAACATATTGGTAATGCAATAAAAAGAATATTAACTAATATTGAAGAAGGAAATTGTTTCAAATGTGTACTCTATACTATTATTCTTTCTTCAGAATGCCTTCCTTAGTAACATTTCATTTTTAGTTTCCTATCCTTTCTTTTAATGATTTCAGTTCTAAAACCAATATATTTGCTTATAGATACATGTCATAATTGATAATGCTGATCAATTATACCAGACTATCAATACATGATAAACAATGGTGTGTGTGTGTGTGTGTGTGTGTGTGTGTGTGTGTGTGTATGAGTCTTTGTGTCTGCGATGGCAAAAGGAAGAAAGTTCCAACCTAAACAATGGTACTACAGCTATACTCTCAGTAAGATATGGTTCCACCAAGTCAAATCCCAGTTGCCCACACCAGGATTATAGTCAGGTTTGCATTAGGCATTTACTGAAAACAATTCAGCTCTGACATTTGTGGGTACAAGGCAAGGTTACATGTGGGTTATATAGTAAATGTTCAAATATTTAAAGGTCAAAACCAATGCAGCAGTTTGAGTAAATTATGCCTTCTACTGTGGTCAAAACACATTCAAAATGACATTTTTTTTGGAAAAAAATTATTTCAGGACACATACATAAATGAGAGTAATATCAATATCATAATTTTGCAAAATGTTGTGGGCCAGCAGATGTGATGGTTGTGAGCTTCCGCTAATTCCTGCACTCTCTAGACTCATGAATGGGAAGAAGAGAACAGAATCTTGGGACTTCTGGGAAACACTGTTATGTAATGTAAGGATAAGTCTATGGTTTGAGACTTACAAATTCTGATCCAGGCAGGGGACTATGCCTTGAGTGGCAAGGAGACCTGATATTTCTTAGAATATTTGTTTCTTCTGTGTTGAGATGTACAGGCCCTACTATATGTCATGGCCCATGGCTCAAGTCTCTCTTGGCAGTTTAAAACACACTTCAGAAGAGAATGAGACCTCAGAATAGAGGTTTATACCTTAAGTCTTTTTCACATTTAGTTTGAAATTTGTATTTCATTGTATATCCCCAGGGCATACATATAGATATTCTAATATTTACACATAGTGAAAAGACCATCATAGTAGAGCAGATTAGCACAGCGGCATCTCGCAGAGTAACCTCTTCATGGGGTGGGTGGGGGAGAGGAAGAACACTTAAAACCCAGTCTCAAATTTTCAATATGTAACGGAGCTATCTCTGTATCACACATCAGATGTTTAGAATTGCTCATCTTCACAACTGCAAATGTGTAGCCTTTGACGTGTATGTCTCTCCTAGTAAAGAACAGCACACGTGTATCAGCCTAGCGATCCCCAAGCCTGCTTTAACTTCAGATGACCTTGGAACTTTCGAATGAGTAGTGCAGAGGAGCTGCTAAAAGTCTGGGACTTAAAGATGATTCTGATAGATACTGCTCATTCAGTGGTGGTCAGCAGCATGGATGCTCACACTGTACATCCAGGTTCTCTCAATAGCAGTCTCTTCAGAAAAACAGTGTGCCACGAGAAGCAGGTATTGACAAAAGCGACTTGAATTCATGTATCTGAACTGCATGAATCTGACGGGATGTGGAATCATGGATTATTTATGCTTCACCTTTTACTGGTGATTGATGAAAATAAGTTGCAAAGGCCTGTTTGCAGTCCTTGTTTAATAAGTTTCTTCTTTTATAATTCTGGAATAGAACTGGAAAATTGGCGCTCAGAACACTTCTTAGATACAGTCTTCTCACTAATTCTGAATCTTAGCTACTCTTTCTTCGGTGCGTTGTGTCTATATAAATACATACATCCATTTCACTTTTATATACTCATTAAGGTATTTTATTATAATCTTATCGGTAGCTATTGCCCAAACTTTTGATGGTTCTGAAACTAGAAACATTGCACTGTGGAATCCTCACCTTCACTGGTAATTCCAGCTCCACTTACACAGATCATTCCAAATCCTTTTCTGTCAAATACCCATCTCACCATCATGTTAAAATTTAAGGTGTCTTGATGTGCATAATTCAAATGATCTTTAATGTGTAGAACTGTGTTGGTTAGTTTTGGTTAACTTGCCACACGCTAGAGTTACCCAGGAAGAGAGAATCTCAGTTGAGAAATCAACACCAGTAGCAATCTGTGGTGTGTCTCTAGGGCATTTTCTTTTTTAAAAAATTTTTTTTTCCTTTTTTGTTAAAAGAAAAGTTTACACTTTCTCCCCTTGTCCCAGGCCCTCCTGCATCCCCTGCTACCCCTCTTTCCTCCCCCTGCTTTCTTAAGAGGGGGCAGAGTACCCTGCCCTGTGGGAAGCCCAAGGCGCTCCCCGCTCCATCCTATATGCCTAAGAAGGTGTGCATCCATATAGACCACGTTCCCAAAAAGCCAATACATGCAGAAGAGATAGGTCCCTGTGCCATTTTCATTGGCTTCTTAGTCAGCCCCCATTGGCAGCCACATTCAGATAATCCGGTTTGGTAATATGCTCATTCAGTCCTGGTCCAGCTGGATTTGATGAACACCCATTAGATCAGGCACACTGTCTCAGTTGATGGGCCAGTCTCTCGCGGTCCTGACTTCCTTGCTCATCTTCTCCCACCTTCTGCTCTTCGACTGGACCTTGGGAGCTCAGTCCATTGCTCTGATGTGAATGTGGGTCTCTCTCTGTCTCTATCTCCATTCATCGGGAGAAATTTCTATGGTGATGATCAAGATATTCATCAATGTGACTACGGGACAAGGCTAGTTCAGGTACCCTCTCCTCTGCTGCCCAAGTACCTAGCTGGAGACATCCCTGTGGACACCTGGGATCCCCTCTAGAGCCAAGTATTTTGCTAATCCTAAAAATGACTCCCTTAATGTAGATATCTTATTCCCTTCTCCAATATATACCCTTCCTCCATCTCCACTCTCCCACTCCCCCAAGCTCTTCCAAGCTCTTCCCTTCTCCCTTCTCCCTCCCCTCTCCCTTTCGCCCACCCCCACCCCCAACCCCTACCTCCACCACCATTCCCACTCACATGCTTCCAACTTTTGCCGGGGCGATCTTGTTTGCTTCCAATTTCCAAGAGGATCTATATATGTTTTTCTTTGGGTTCACCTTGCTATTTGGCTTCTCTAGGCTTGTGAGCTATANATCTATATATGTTTTTCTTTGGGTTCACCTTGCTATTTGGCTTCTCTAGGCTTGTGAGCTATAAGCTTAATGTCCTTTGTTTATGGCTAGAATCTACTAATGAGTGAGTACATACCATACTCATCTTTTTAGGTTTGGGATATCTCACTAAGGATAGTCTTTGCTTGATGTGGGAGGGCCCAGCTCACTGTAGATGGTACCATTCTTAGGCAGGGAACTTAGGCTCTATAAGAAACGTAGCTGAGCAACCTAAGAAGATACGTGCTCAAATGTCCAACAGCTTGTAGTAGAAGATTGCATTTTTGAGGAGCTGTATGGTTGATTTTCGAATAGTTAACATTAGGTATGGTGACGTTCACCTTTAATTCCAGCACTTCAGAAGCAGAGGCAGGTGGACCTCTGAGTTCAAGACCAGCCTATTCTACAGGGTGAGATCCAGAGCAGTCAGGGCTGCACAGAGAAACTGTCTCGAAAATAAACAAATAAATAAACAAAGAAGTCTCAAATAGTTATTAAAATTGACCATGAAAGCTGTATAAATGTATACAAGAGGTGAGATGGTATTATGTGCTTGGTTTGCTTTCCACTAATGTAACAAAATACAGAAATCATCAACTTGGAGGAGGAAGGGGTTAATTTGTCTTGCAGTTTACAATCCATCATCAAGGGAAACCAAGGAAAGAGAGAGGAGGGATACAGTTCTCTTCTTTATACCGCGCTCTCACAAACTGTGTCTTTTATTTACCTGGTACTTTGCTGCAATAAAATGCCCAATAAAAGCAACTTAGGGAAGGGAGGCTTACAACCTCAGAGGACACAAAGCATCAGGGCAGGAGAGTATGGCAGCAGGACAGGAGATGGTGTTTACGTTGCCTTCACAGACTGGAAGTAAAGAATGGCGAATCTTTGGGCAAAGTCTGCTTTCTCCTTCATATTCGTTCTACATACCCGTTCTAGAGAATGGTACTGCCCACATTTAGGGTGGGTCTTCCCATTGCATGCCCTCACAGACACACGCACAGCATTTTCTTCAGTGTTTCTAGATGCTGTCAAGTTGATGGAATTAGTCGTTGCATCTGGTCACCCAGTCAGTTCTCATACACATTCAATTCCCATTGGATATCAATAGCCATTGAAGCTTTACAGGTGTGTGATTGAAATTTTTTTGGGTGTCGCTTATGTTTCCCACTAATTTAGAAGCTAAAATGAGCTTTCCATTGAAAGTTTATAAGCAAAAGTTCACAGAAGAGTCAATGGATACGTATCCTTAAGACTTGTTGAAGGGGGACAAATCTGTTACTCATCTGATTGAAAACAATTGTCAAGCCTGAGGTCACTTAAACACTGATGACATGTCTACTTGTCCTCATGGGTCAAGGCCTGTCAGAATATTCCTATCTCTTGGGTAGTGGACACAATGCTTCCTGTCGCCATTGTGTGATTTGGCCAGACAAATTTGACAGTACCAATGTGTCAGGAGTAATCCAATCTAACATCCAGGTTCTAAGATTAAATGCCAAGAAAAGAAGTTTAAGTTGACTCTAAGCCAGACACTATTTTGTCACAATCTATATTAACAGAAAGTGTCACCCAAATGATTTAGTATTCTTGTTCCATTATTCACTGCTTACTGTGACTCATGCATATCAATTAACCCTACTGGGCCTTAATTAACATGGGAATAGTAAAATTTAACTTGATATGGCATATGGTAATATTGCATTGGATTATGTACTTAAAATGTTTAAAACAATGCCCTTGTTTTGCTTTTACTCAATGAACATACGCTATCTCCAGTGAATTTTAGAACCAGCACAAATTCTAAACTCATTTATGGACCTAGAGCTTTCCCTGATATCCTTATTAGAAGCATCAGTGAGCCTTTCTGTCACTGAATAGATACTTGAGATGCCAATTCACAGGAGGGGGGGTTGTAGTTTGGCTCACAGTTTCAAGATTTTATTTCATGGTTGTCTGATGCTTTGTTTTCTGGGATGTGAGACAGAACATTTTGGTACAAGATCATGAAAGAACAAAACTGTTTATATCATGGAGGCCAAGAGTCAGGAACAGAAGGGAAACAAGAGACAGCCTTCAAGATCAAGTTCCAAGTGCCCACTTTTTGAAACTAAGCTCATAATTCTACCACTTGGAAACAATTTGTGTGGACTATGAATTGCTGATGTAATCAGAGTTTTCACGGTCCAATCACCAACTTAAGGTTCCACCTCTGCACGCTGCTTGCTTCAGGGGTCAAACCTTTGATTCCATGAGCATTTTGAGAGGCCACTTTCTATCCAAGGCATAGATATAGAACAGGGAGATTAGCATGTGTATTAAAACTTTTAGATATTTCCTTTGCAACCTTCCTGGATGGAAGTGCTGTGTGGCCTCATTTTAAGAAGCATAGTAGTTACTCAGTAGCTCTATGGCTAAACTAAAGATGGGTAAATGGGAAGTTCTTACCATTAATCCCCATAAATATTTAATTTGTCATGGATAAAATGAAGTTTGTGACATATTAATTCAATACTGAACAGACAAACAGCTTTTAGAAAGATCCCACTTAAAACAACATTCTACTTTCTGGACATTCTGTTTAAATATATGTAAGAGTCTTGAGCTGAAATAAGATTTGTAATATAACCAGAACCTGAAAACAACCTAGATGCCCCTCAACCAAAGAATGAATAAAGAAAATGTCATACATTTACACAATAGAGGACTACACAGTGGTAAAAAATAATGACATCTTGAAATTTGCATGCAAATGGATGGATCTGAAAAAATCATATATTGAGTGAGGTAACCGGACCCAGAAAGACTAATATAATATGTACTCACTCATAAGTGGCTTGATGACATAAAGCAAAAAAGAAAACCAACCTATAGTGAACAACCCCTGAGGACCTAGCAACAAAGAGGACCCTAAAAGAGACATACATGGATCTACATAGGAAGGAGGAAAAGATAAGTTCTCCTGAGAAAATTGGGAGCATGGGGGTCACAGGAGAGTGGAGAAGGGGAGGGGAGGGAGGAAGGGAGGGAAGAGGAAAAAATGTATAGCTCAATAAAAACAATAAAAAATTAATAAAAAAGAGAAAAGATTAGAACACACTGTATTTGAACAGATTCGAAGATATGCACATTGAGACTTGAGACTTGTGCTCTTAGAAAATGAGAGATGTGCGTGAATCAGCCATGTGTTTTGTTGTTGTCTTTGGAGCCATGGTCTCAGCGTTTCCTGCCTTCTACAGTCGACATTTCCATGGCTTATTCATCTTGGTGGTTCTGCTGATTCAGTGCCCCCCTCAGCAGTCCTTGCCGTCATTCATTGACGTGTCTGAAGAAAAGCTGACTTGGGTAGAAGGTAAAAATGCTTTTTTCCCCCCCATGGTTAGATCTCACCACATGGGGTGGGAGCAGGATTCAACTCTAATACGTGCAAAAAGCAGCCTGGAAAACAGAGACTTTAAAGGTGGCATGGAGACAGGAAATTGGAGCTTTAAAAAAAAAACGAGTATTAATGAAATATGACTTTAAAAGTAAAGGGGGGAGACTTAAAGATACTTAGATAAAAACATGGAAAAACCAGAAAATAATCCTAGGTACAGAATGTTGCAAAATAGGATGGGGGGGAATCTTCGGGAATTTCACGATTTGTAATTGCACTTACAAGGCCTTTCTTTGCAGTATAAAAACAAAGCAGAAGGAATATTTGATAAAATCAGAAGAGCAGCAAAAGGCGATAACCTTCTGGTCAATAGAAAAATAGAGATAGAAAAAGAAAAACCCATAAAACAGGCTTTTTTACTGACTTGGACTGGTGACGTCACTCTCATTAATGTGAAAGCAGAAAGTACTCAGGATGAAGCGGCCTGAACTCACGGTAGCCTTTGTTACATGCCCGAACCCTCCTGGCCCATGAGTAAAATTCAGGAAATATTCAATTCTCATTTGCCCCAGAAAGTTGCAGAGAACGGCAGGTGTCCGACAAAGTCTCAGAATCATGTTAGACCATGCACTAATGATTATGGAATAAATTAATTTTTTCCAATTTGCCCTAAATTAATTCCCATTCAGGTGTCATTTTAATTTGAGTATTTTTCAGTTTCCAACATAAAAATGTGTGAATGATTTTTCTAATAATTCACTAGATGGTAGTATGTCTGTGCTCAGCGTAAAGAACAGATTTTCACATACAAAATCTGTTCATGTTTTGTTATGTCTCCCAGTAACTGTTACTACATAAGAGACAAAAACTATAACAATTGATAATATAGACATTTATTAAAATAAGAAATAATGATTTTTAAAAGAAAAACACTAAAATGTCATACACTTGACATTTACCTGCTCCAACAAAATGAATGTTAATGCAAAGATTTCTCTGTATTATTTCTCTAGTGGAGCGGGAGCTGCAAGCAGCAGAAAGAAATACATTCTTAAAGTTTGGTGTCTGCAGGTTCAAATACTGCATGCTTTGCTTTAAAAAGGCAATTAAGAGTTTGTTATACATTCTTTGTGAACTTAAGCAAGTCCCTGCTAAGAGATGACTTTAGTTAGAGTCTCCTCTGTGGAGCATGTCCTCAAACGCTACTGAACATGTTGTATGAAGTCAGTGGTATAAACTTGGTAACACGTGTGCATTTGTACATTTACTGACCAGACACATCTGCTACTTGTAAACTGGTGGCGAGGCTTCCCGAGTAGTTCTCTGACATGGCTTCAGAGCCTAACTGAATAGTACCCTGTAAGGGTTGGTGAAATCCACACGGATACCGTGATCTCTTCTGCAGGCGCCATTGCCAATGCTTTCTTTTTAATCCCCGTGTAGTGCTACAGAGTATTCTGCTATGGTAAACAGTTCACAGATTTTTGGTCGCAAGCTTGTTTTTATGTTTTATTTTAATATTTTGGTAATAGCGTGAATGTTTTCACCTTGAAGCTGCTGTGAACCATTGAACAAAGCTTTCTTAGGAATATAAATAGAATGACTTGATAGGAGCACGTGGCTGCCTTGCCAGAAAGTTAGGTGTGAGGTTTTATGAACAGTAAACTGGTTTTATGGGTTTATGAACAGTTAACTGTCGCCTAAATTGTAGGTCTCCTGATACACATGACTGATTAAAATAATCAATAATAATAAAAATTAAAATAACCATGAAATAATAATTCATTTAAGAGAATTTCAATGTTTTGTTGGACCTCATGTGTAGTTATTATTATATCTTTTTAGTTTGCTCTGCTAGTAATGCCTGATGAAAGGAATTAAGATCTATTGACGTATTGAACCGAGTCCAAGGATTAGGGCCTCTTCCCAAAGCAGACACCATAGGACTGAGACTTGAGGTTCTGGGGCAGTGAGGCAGTTTAGCCCTGTTTACTGTAATATGCTCAATTTCTTCACTCTACTCCCCTGGGCCTTCGTATTTTTGTGGCAACTTTGCCTCCACCAGTGAATTTCCTGTGCTGAAAACTTATTCTTCAGCCCTCAGGACAGAGATGGTGATCTGTCTGCTCTGCCAAGACTTCATTATTTATTTACAGATGCACTCCCCAGGTGTGGACTGGAAACTCCTTGAGGACAGCACCAATGCATTATTCATGAGCCTCACCTGGAACAGATCAGGCGCTCCAGTGTGTGCCCATTGAGCAAAATCACTCAGTGCTTAAAAAAATGAAGTCGGCTCCTCTCTCTCTCTCCAGCAAAAAATGGGGATCTGTTGTGTGTTTTACCTTGTAAGATAATTTCAAATTAAAAATAACATGGCTATATAATACACACACATACACACTCATGTTCTCTCTGAAACCTTGAACACTTAGAAAATAGAATTATTCCTTTTGGAGGTTACCTGCCCATGTTTGGTTTAGAAATGTTTCTGTTTGTGCTTCAGAAATGGGTCAGAACAGTTGGAAATAGGGAATGAGAGCATTTTCAACAAAGGATGTGACTTTAGTTTCCTGGTAGTTGTCGGGCTGATACTGTTTATGTCGTGCTGACCCATGCTCCCATCCTGTCCCAACTCTCAGTAAGAGAGTCCAGGTTCTTTGCTCGCCATTGTCAGGAGCTTCCAACCCTGAATTGGAAACATCTGCCTGACCCATCCCAACCCGTGCCAGTTATTTCCCTCCCAGCCATTTTCTGGGATGTCTATGAACACAGCAGAGAGCCCTAATATGTGAGAAACGAACCTTTTCATAGCTCCGGTACTGTATGTGAGCGCGGCTGTCAGTCTCAAGACCCTACCAGTGTTTGCAACGGGCCTCTTTCCCGATGTCTACACAGTAGCCTCCCACTAGATTACTGAAATTTTCAGGTCAAAAGCCCCAGGTAATACCACACACCAAACACACATGTTATTTCCTTTTATTTTTTTGTTTTCTTTCTTGTCATTTTCTTCATTTCCGTTTCTGGTGAGCGGGCTTAGAAGGTTAGTTCAAGGTAATGAGGCAAAGTGTAACAAGTCCCTGTCTGTCACACGGGGTCACACAGTTGATCAGGTTCTCACAGTTTCAGCCATGGGGTCACACGCCACATGTTCCAATTTCCAACAGCAGATGTTCCGCAATCATCTATAGTTCTGCATGGTTATCATAGAATAAGTAACCGTTTTTGTTCTTGGATTCATTAGCTTCATAAAAGAACATGAACTGAGTTAGAAATCCTAACATTCAAGTGTCTTACACTAACGTAAATAAGCAGACGATTGTTCTTTCCTACAATATTTGTTTTCAAAAAAACATACTTTGAATAATTTAGTGTTTGAAGTATATTTTTTTCCTGAAGGGAATTTTTCTCCTAAATTAAGACGATTGCTTGATATTCAATAGTTTGAATTTGATTCAAATGTCTTCTGCATTAATGGGGTACATACTTTATGCTTGTGTCTACCTAGCCTGCGATATTTTATTAATTTACCCATTGGAAACTGAAGTCTTTGTGGTGTGAATATTAAACAATCTTATGAATTCATCTCCACTTTTATCTTCAAAATGTCTTCTTTTCCACCCAATTTTATGATACATAGTGTCTGTATTGTAATTCTCAAAAAACATTATTTCCTTAAGAGAACAAGTTTCTACACATAAATGATATAAATGATTTCTGTTTCTTGAATTAGGTTTTCTTAAGGGTCAGACTCTAGAGAATCTGAGAGAGAGAGAGAGAGAGAGAGAGAGAGAGAGAGAGAGAGAGAGAGAGAGAGAGAGAGAGAGAGAGAGAGAACAAAAAAGCCAGGATTCTGAATTTAACAACTACAAACTGAGAAACCCCCAGCTTACCACCTTGTCTTGTTTTGAATCAGAAAAGAGCTGGGCTAGCTGGGAAGTCTGATCCAGCCCTGACACACAGAAATTGCTCTGAGTAGAAATTGACTAACCAGCAGCAGAGAGCAGTATGGAGCCATTTTTAAAGCAGGCAAGAGAGAGCCAAGAAGCCCAGAAAGGGCTGGGGGAGGGGAAGGAAAAACTCTAAACACTGGCCAAGGCCTTGATTACATATTCTCTTTATCTCTGCTTCTTTTTTCCTATAGAGATAGCATGTCCATGCTTTGGATAAAAATGCACATAGCTCTTCCTTCTGCTCTTCTTGCTTGGCTTTTATTTAGTAAATCTTTGACGGTGTGTGTGTGTGTGTGTGTGTGTGTGTGTCTGTCTGTCTGTCTGTCTGTCTACACATCCCCACACATATATTTTTAAACTAGTTCATGGTCCTGTCTAGAACGATTGAATGCAAAGCTAAGTTGCATCCACAGCAGTTTGGTCTCATGCAGGATCTGGTCATCTACATTTCCTATGCTGCCTAGATACACACAGCTTTTGCATTCTTAGACAAGCTTACAGAGAGAGTGTGTCTACACCCTGGTTTTCTCTAATGCTATCTCTTCAATTCCCCTTGGTAGCTCTCTGAGTTAGACGATGTTATTATATTGTTGATCTCAGTTTGGTTGAATTTCTATCCAATTTAAATCAGGATCAAAAGCAGTGTTTGAGGAGTAAGCAGAGTGTGTGAACACAGAATGCACCCTCTCTGGCCTGTCATACTCTCTTCGGATGAGTGTACTTTCATTTAATTAAATATTCTTTTTCTATATAAACAGAAACCTTTGTTTATGTCAGTGCCCTGCCTGCAAATAACACAATCTGCCCTTCTTGTTCTTCCACCATCGGCACGAAATGCCAACCTTTGAGTCACAGTAGCCTTGGGCATCCAATAGAGGTGATCTTTTGCAAAAGCTGGGGCTTTGCTTCTGTCTGTCGGGATGACCGTGTCTGAGGATGCATGCAGACCAGAAAGGCTGGTGTCAAAATAAAAGGAGGCTCTGAGGAAGCAGAAGGAGCCTTCTTGTCTGCAGCACTGGTGATTTTACTCTCCTGATTGCTGGGCATGTCATGCAAGGCATGGGTCAGGGGAGTTAGGAGGCTTTTCTCTCTTCACTATGGGTTCTTAAATAACAGCCCGAAATTCTCAGAGATGGGAGTGAATTAAAAGGTTACTCGACTCCTTAAGGCCACCTTCCAACCATGTAAGCTCTGGACAGCTTTTCCAAGAAGGGAAATGTTTAGAACAAAAACAGGTCATCTCCTAGGGCACAACAAGCTAGATTTTAACGAACGATGGCACAGTATTTTCTATCAAAAAGGTTAAACTCATAGGATTATATGAAAACACTTGTTTTAACCCTGCTAACCTGTAAAGATTTCACTCTGCTTCATTTATCTTCTCTCTTACCCTATGCTAAACCATCCCTGGCTTCGATGAAAGAATCATGTCTCTATTCATTTCCTATCTTGCTGAATTGCCTTCACATTTCCTATCATCTGCGCATAATCCTATTCTCTCCATTATTGCCTTAATACCAAGAACAGCACAAGATAATGGATAGGCACTGTAATAACAGTGTGGCCTGGAGGAGCCCCTCCAGGGAAATATCTTTGATGCTGGTGGAATATTAATGCATCCTAGGTCCGCGATCCTCCTCTTTCACTTCATCTTCTGTTTTCTAAACTACATAATGACTTTCATATACATGACAAAAGCATTAGATCAGAAAAGGCCTCGCAGATGAGCAGCAGGGCCGTGTGATATTAAGGAGTCCTATTCTTACCTCTTTGTACAGTTTTTGACCACCATCTGAGACTGTGGTAGCAGGTAATTTCCGATTTGAATAGATACCAGCGAAAAGAGGCGGAATCATATTGTGTTAATGCAAATGCCCATCAAAAGCACTGCATGAAAATAAATTAAAATATAATTCTTCAATAACGCTTATGTCCATAGGATGGTTTTGGACAGATTTAAAACAAACACCTTGATATCACTTAGACAAGGGGGTGGGTTGTTTTCAAGGAGGTTAATCAGCAACACATTATGAACAAGACAGTAAGTGAAAGCCACCTACATCATACCTTGTGGATTGGGTTATAGTTGCAATTTGTTGTACATAATTTTTCAATAAAAGGGAAAGAATTGATTTTTTTCTAAGCATAAATACTGCAGCCTAAGAAAATTCTGTAACAAAAAAGAAAAGATGCTCAGAAAGTGGCTGGAAGCACCTGGCCATATACTTTGGTTGTCTGGGGTGAGGCAAGGAACTTTTAAGACCTACAAAAAATGCAACTTTCAAACTCCCATGTTCCTTCCCACTTCCTATTCTGTTTATCTTTCCCCTTTTGTGTGTGTGTGCTAGTGGCCATTGTATTATCTGCAAAAAATGTTCACTGTAAGCTGAGCTGCTAATGAAAAGATATGTATCCAGGGCATCTTGAAAAGGCATAGATAGAAAATACCCCAGACACTTTCCTTAGCTTGAAAGCATGCATCACAAGGCACAGTATACATAGAAAAGTGTGAAAGTTGCTGTGGAGGCTTTTTTTATTTTGTGGATAATTTTTTACTTCTTTAAATGCTACAGTAAGAGTTGATATCTAAAATTCTGTCTATTGAAAATACTGCTCATACTTATTTTATAAAAGGTCACTAAGAAGGGTGATGAGGACATTATTTTCTTCCGTTGGTCTTACTTTGGGTTCTTCCTTTGTTTTGAGTCAGTGAGCATTAATTATTAACTATTGACAGGTGCCATGTTGGGGAGTTGACAGTAAAGAGGACTAATGTAGATATGTTTTCCCTGACTTCAAGCAGCTCACTGTGTGGTATCTAATGCACAGAATTTGTGTTTGTTTATTTATTAGTTAAATATATATATATTATGGGTGTTGGAGGGGGTGACTCAGTGGTTAAGAGAGCCTGATCATCTTACAGAGGACCTGAGTTCGGTTCCCAGCACCTAGGTGAGAGGGCTCACAACTACTTGTAATCTGGCTCCAGGGAATTGCACTTCTGGCAATGGAGAGTATCTGTCCTCACAGCTGAAGTAGACTATTTGCTGGGATGTGGCTATCAGACAGTCAGTCAGCAGCTCCCAGAGAAGAAAGCAGAGACCTGAGCTGCTATAACCAGTTAGAATTAATCAAAACAAAAGAACAAAGACAAAAGCTGAAAGACAAACAGATCTAGCAGAAAAGTCCAAGCAAAGATGTCCACACTGCAGCAATCAGAGAATATGTTTACTTTCTTTGTTTCCTCATGTATGTATGTGTCTATGTATCTGTATGTGTGCACAAATGTCTGCATGAGTTTGTGGGATGCATATCTATATGTGTATATTTATGTGTTAAAGATGCACATGTTTGGGTACATGTATCTATACATGTGGCAAATCTATACATGTGTCTGTCAGAGGTAAATCTCTGAAGTTGCTCCTCAGGTATCACCTTCCATGTGCATAGATTTTGCTTGCTTTTTTTTGTTTATCTGTATGTCTGGGTTTATTTTTGTGACAGTCTCTCACTGGTCTGGAACTGGACTAGGAGGCTACTCTGGCTGTCTAGGCAGTCAGGGATCGACTCACACGTCTCCAAATCTATACCCTTGCGATTATAAATGAGTGCTCCCACACCTGATTTTTTTTTAATGTGGGTTCTGGAACGTGAACTCAGGTCCTTGTGTGTGCATGGCAAACACTTGATAAACTTATGTCATATACTCAGTCCTCCATCTGTGTTACAATAAAAAAATTAGTGAATGACATAAAACTCAGCCAGGATTTTAGGATAAGAAAGAATTGCTCTCTGAGGTCATGCTGTTATTCAAGAACCCAGGTAGACCTGGAGACAATTAAGTTAAGCTAAAGAAGTGAGCCTCATACATAGACAGATCACATGTTTTCTCCTAAACATTGGGGGAAAACCAACAACAATGAAAGAAAAGTGGAAAGATTTTCTTTGGGGGGGGGAAGCAAAGGGACAGTAAGAGGGAGAGGGAAGAAAGCTAGAGTTCTAGGGTTTGAAAATGATCAACTCATGCTGATATATGCATGAAATTGCCACAACAGAACAAGGCATTCTGAACAATTAATATACACTAACAAAAATCTACTTTAAAAAAAGAAAGAGTTCTAGAATTTTTGTGTCAGTTGCTCTGGCAAGTGTGAAAATCAGGATTGGAAAAGAGGGCCCTGGAGTCCACAGAGAGCACACTAGTGTATTTTTCTCATCACTAGGCTGTAAATCTCTTGGCAAAGGGGAGAGCCTTTCCTTGTTTCTTATCCCAGGAGTGTTGGTTCTTAGAAAAGCTGTGTCTTAATTCAATTTACAGGGCTTCATCACAAGCTGGCTTGGAAGCCATGAAAAGGATCCTGTCTTCAGAGAGCTGACCAGAGTTAATGTGAAATTCTCAGCTCCATGGAGGAAGCTAGCGCCTCTGCTAACCTGTCACATTGCTCTCTGACCACTGTAACTTCATGGACAAGCAATGTGGCAATCACTGTGTGGTACAGCTAGCAACATAAGAGATTAAGGATGAGCCAGGACAGGGGAGGGGTCTTCAAAACCAGTCCTAAGAATGAAAAATGCTTTAACACGCAGCTTCATGTAACTGAAACCTGGAAGCCCGAGTTCAGCACTTTAAAGGGCAGTAGGGACAATATTATTGCATTGATGTGGTATTTTCTCTTCAGAAGTCCTGCCTTGTGACCTAGACAGATGTCACTTGTAATGTGAGTGGTAATGAAATTAAATGATTAAGACTTGGCTTAATGGTAAAGTGTCCAAAGAAATTCCTTTCAGTGTTTTCATTTTTGGATAGCTTTTGTTTATCATATCTCCGTTTTGTGAGTTATAAGTCATGACTGCTCCTTGTGAGGTGAAAAGTCACCCAACTTGTTTTGCCTTTTTCTTTCTCTCCCCGTTTATGAGAACCCAGAGAAGTAATCTCTCTCTCTCTCTCTGTCATCTATTTATCTTCATCATCATCATTATCATCCATCTCTCTGTTATCTATCTGTCATCATCATAATCATTATCATCATCATTATCTATCGATTTATCATCTTTCTCTCTTTGGGTCATCTATCTATCTATCACCATCATTATTTATCTATCAATTTATGTATCTATCTATCATCTAATTATCTATCTATCTATCTATTTACAGATCTATCTACCTACATACCTATCATCTATTTGTCTGTCTATCTATATCTGTCTGTCTGTCTATCTCTATCTTCTATCTACCGTGTATCTGTCTATCATCTATTTATCATCTCTATCTATTTATCCATAAATATATCTCTGTCCATCCATATCTATCTATCTATCATCTATCTATCTATCACCATCATTATTTATCTATCAATTTATGTATCTATCTATCATCTAATTATCTATCTATCTATCTATTTATAGATCTATCTACCTACATACCTATCATCGTTTGTCTGTCTATCTATATCTGTCTGTCTGTCTGTCTATCTATCTCTATCTTCTATCTACCGTGTATCTATCTATCATCTATTTATCATCTCTATCTATTTATCCATAAATATATCTCTGTCCATCCATATCTATCTATCATCTATCTATCTATCTATCTATCATCTTCTATTATATATCTTTCTTTCTGTCTATCTACTATCTATCACTATATCGACCATCTATTTATCTATTTTATCTATCATTCATATCTTTCAATCAGCTATGGCTATAATCTATTTGTCTATCTTATCTATCATCTATATTATATATTTATTTATTTATTTATCTTCTCTATCCATCTATCTATACCTATCATCTACCTATTTGTCTCTGTCTTTCTGTTTTTATCTCTTTCTTTCTTTATCCCTCCACCTTCTTGCTTTGTAGTACACCCTTTCTCCCACAGAACAAAAGTCTTTGGAGAAAAAGTGGATACTCTTTGGTGTTCATGTGACCATCCTCATAAGACCCTATAAAGCAAGTACTATATTATCTCTGTTTGTACATGAGGAACCAGAGTGAAGCAGAGATGGAGTAACTTGTCCAATTTGCACTTTGGAATTGTCTGAATCTGCATGATCTGATATCCATGAGACAACGCTGACTTTCAAAGTGTATAGATATGTTCACATTAGGATTTTTTCAAAAGTTGAGGTCTACAGTGTGAAAGATACCCACTTAGGCCATTGGAATCACCATCATTTGATAAACTATGTGTCAGAGCTTTTGCCTGGGAAGACACAATGCACACACACACACACACACACACACACACACACACACACCTACTCAACCCAGAAAGGGAAGTCAAGACATTAGGGAACTACTATACCTTATTGGAATTACCAAGGGCATATGAGTTAGGAGATGCTTACAGGAGCAGGGATGACTCAAAGCATCTGAATTATGGAAAAGTTCACCCTGACATGGGTGACAATGCAGAAGCTGCAATCGCAGAGCTCTCTGCACAATTTTCAGGCAGGTGAACAGTAAAAGTGTCCTCTAGGCAGCTTGTCTCACGTAAGCCCCTTCTATCAACTGCTATTTACTCCTTTTATAAAGCCCATAAGTCCTATAAATCCAGGGAAGGGCCTTGGAGAGTCTGAGAATCTTGCAAGCTTCTACTCTCCCAAGCACTTGGGAACATTGGCTGACATTTTGTGTACCACCTGAGTCTCCTGAGTGTCCCTCTCCCTCCTGGAGGGAGTGTTACAAACAGGAGGCAACTGCTGTGCCATAACGACTGAAAGGGGGGCTGATAGGATTTGCTGGGGACTGACTTGTGTCTTTCTTCAAACATCTGAAGGATTTAGTAGGAGGTAGGACATAAGAAGTAGAAATAAGCATGTAGGCAAGAAAGATCTATAGAAGGTGGTCTGTAGTAGTTAGTAGAATAAGGGATTTTCAAACCACTGAAGCTGTCTAAAACAAACTCATGCATGAGTTGGCAGAGTCTCTTTTCAAACAGTCATTATAGAGCACCAAGCCAAATGTGAGGGACTCTTTAAGGAAATAGCCATGGGGGACCAGAGCAGACAAATCTCATGTCTTCAGGGAATGCCAATTTCAGTCAAATGGGTTAAATAAATATAATTCAATATATTGGTGCAATGTAGTGTGAGCATGAATATCTAAATAAAATTGCTTCCTTGAGATAAATGCTTGGAAGAGAAGTAAAAATATGGGGGTGAGAGTTACGTAGAGAAACGTGTTAATTTATGGAGAGTTTAATACAAATATATTGACACAATGTTGTTTTGTCAGAATCATTCATAAAAAGAGGAACAGTGAACTATATAGGATGCTGGAAGAGAGAATTTCAGACCAAGACGTGACGACATTTAAGTCTTAATGATTGCATGTTCTGTGGGTCTTAAGTGGCCTATATCAGATTTGAGTTGCCATTAGAGAAGGTTTTAGAAGATAAGGTTAGAAGAGATGGAGGCAGGACATGGTAAAGAGTGGAAAGCCTTCTAAGTAAAGTTTAAAATGACTTGAGAAGAGAAAGAATTTCAGAAGAGGAAGGATTAGATTCAACTTGCTTTTATAATGAATCAATGCAAGGTTGGGAAGAAATTTCAGTCCATAAATGCTTGCTATGTAGATATGAAGAGCTTAGTTCAGTCCCCAGACTCCCTGTGAAGCAGCTGGGCACTGAATGGTTCATGAAAGAAAAGTCTCAGGGTAGCTGAGAACCCCCATACAGGAAAGCTGACAAACTGATAACACCTGCTGAATGTTAGGAAGTGCTGGATAAGGTCAGCACACCATCTCCACTGGTATTTTACAGATTTGAGACGAAGAGCAGCGGAACTGCAGATTGACTATTCCACCCCCAAAAGCTCCCTTTTCTGTCATATAAAACCCCAGGTCCCTGTGCCTCCATGCTCAGGCTCCATTCCTTGCAGAAACTACCACCCTTCATGGATTGAACAAAGGACAACCTGCTTCTGTTGAGGTTTATCTCCTTTTCTTTTCATATCTATCCTTCAATCAATCCCAATCAATGGGAAGTAAGAGTCACTCATTGTAGATGGGGAACGACTTTATAATCCCAGTGCTAAGGAGGCAGAGACTGCCAGATCTGTGGGACTTACAGCCATTTAGCCTATCCCAGTGAGCCTCAGGCTGGTAGGATACCCTGTGTCACAAAACAAGGTGTACAGCATCTCAGGAAGAATAGTACACACACACACACACACATGCTTGTTTATACACATGTGCATGAACACAGACACACATACCTGCACACACATACTTAAAACATGCATGCACACATACACACGTGTGCTTACACACACATTTGTACACATACACATAGGTATCACACATGCATGCACACATGCCTGTGAATATACACACAAACTGAGCCTCGCTTTTTTGTATAGAAACTATGTAAAGTCAAATTAATTTAGAAATTATTGAAGTACTAAAATTGTGGCCTTATACCATAACCTACTTGTCATATAATCAAAGATGTTCACTGTCTCCTGCAAATTAGACTACTGCTCCTCTATGGTCTCTTCTTATTTTAGGATGTGTGATTTTACATTTCCTTTCATGTTTCCAATTCTTTCCCAGTCCTAAAAGGGCCATGAATAAAATGGATATTCATGTTAAAAAATAAATGTAGAACTGGAGATGTAGCTCAGCTGGTAGCATTCATGAACCCCTGGGTTCAATCTTCAGCACCACACACCTGTAGCCCCAGCACTGGGGAGGGAGGGGCAGAAGGAGCTGAACTTCCTGTCCATCCTTCACTGAACACTGAGTTCAGGACAACCTGGGATACATGAGACACTGTCTCAACCAATCAATAAATCAATGCACAATAAATAATTAAAGTGGGTCTAGAGAGAGAGCTTGGCTGTTAGGAGCACATGCCGCTCCTACAGAGGACCTGAGATGAGTCTCAGCAGTCAAGTCAAACAGCTCCCAACCACCTTAACGACAGCTGCAGGGGTGCTTACTCTTTCTCCGAATTTCTCCAGCACCTGCACTCTCATGTGCACACACATGAGATGTACACTCATGACTAAAAATGAAAATAAATGCTTTTTTGTTTTAAAGACACACAGCACAGGGGCAGATAAAATAAGGAATTCTCTAAGAATAAATTTTGCTTATTGTATACTATAATACAGTATATATAAATGACTTTAAAAGACTTGAAAACTTCTTTACTAGCATGTAATTCAAAAGAGGACAAGTCCATGGAAACAATTACTGAGTATCTATAGATACTACGAGAGTGACCCTTACTCTATGTAGTTGTTAAAAATATCAAAAGATGCTGAACAGCTTTGAGACACTATGTACCTTAAAGTACATTGTAATTCAACTGAAAATACTTTTAGATATTTTAGTTAAGAACCAAAACAATTACATGAACTCTGATTTGTTCAGTTCTTTTGTGACAAAAATACCTGCATAATTTGAATGTATTCTCGGGAATTTGCATTCTTCTATACAATGTATTTTGATTACATCATTCCTACCTTTCTACGGCCCACTCATCCTCTGCTCTCCACAGCTACTCTACTTCCTAACTTCATTTCTGTAGCCCACTGACTTCACTGCTATCTACGAGAACTGGGTGTAGGGCCATCTTCTGAGACATGGGCAAGACAGCTACCACCCCAAAGAAAATCACTCTTCTCTATAACAGCCATCACTGTTCATAAGCTTCAGCTAGGAGTCGGAGCGTGGGAGCTCCTCTCTTATCCATGCTGGAAGCTTTAGCTGACTTGATCTAGCTGACTTCAGCTGATTTGAGTCTTGTGCAGGTAACCACTGCTGCTGTAAATTATATGTCCTTAACTCCTAACTTACAAACTTCTGTGGTAAGATATAGAAATATCTACATCTAATTATGGGTATTCAATGTATATAAAGAAGTGACATGATCCAGGAAACTATTTTTTAGTGTATATAGAATTTTGAGTTTTTAATTATTTTAATGATTTTTAAATGTTTGGAACAATGCTATAAGTTAGGTTTAATAGGTAACTATCAATAGTTCCCTTTTAAAAAAGAATGTGGATGCTTAACATACATGATTTTACATCCTTACCGTATTCTCTTTTTTTTGCATTAAAAGTGTGTGACTTTGTGAAGCACAAGAACTGGATGTATGTATTTCTTTCCTAGCATGTCCAGAGCTAGAAGTTTGCTTGTGATCCCATGTTCCTTACCAGTGCATTCCTGGTTGAGATTCCTAGGAATTGGTAGTAAATACACATGAAAGAAGAGAGTTCTATTCTGCCTCAGAAAGGGCAGGTCAGTTAGCCGTCAAGGACATCTCCTAAACCAGAGAGTTCATTGTCAAAGGGTGAATTCTTTATCCTCATAGTAAATCCAATAGAAAATTTAATTCATGGTTGCATTTTAACATAGGTAAAACACAGAATGATGTGACAGTTTCATTCTACAGAAACTGGTCCCTAAGCCAGGGAACAGAGCTGCGAGTACATCAAGTCTGTAGCTGAGACTTGAACAGAGTGGGCACGAGTTAATGGAAAGGCTGCCAATTCTCTGGAGATCTGTTCATGGGGAACAAGTGGGTAAGAAGGCTTCCCTTACCTACTGCCTTTCTTAAGACTGGGAATGTCTGCACAATTTGAAAAGAGAAGGAACATAGTAAGGAAGGGTTAGAAAAAAATATAAAGTTAGGAGTGAAAGAAAGAATCCCCAAATTGGAAAGTATTGGATCTGTGACATCTTGCCAAAAAATGAACATGTTTTTTTCCTGAGAGAAGACAGACAAAGATAGAGACCAACAAGCATCCCATTTTGCACTGTGAAGCCTGACCTATCCTCAAACACGGACAGCATGTATCCATGACTTGACAATAAATGAGACTATCCATTCGTACCACATGTTCTCTTGTGATCTGATGGCAAAACAATACTACTTACCCAGACAGGAGGGTTGGTAATCATCATTGAGCTGATTGGATTTGAATACCACAGAAAACACACCTCTGGGTTTGCCCATGAGGGTGTTTACAGAAATGTTTACCCAGGGATGGGACTTTACCACCCTGAACCTGGGCAGCACCATCTTGTGAACTGTAAGGCAGCATGACCATCCACATCCACATCCCTCTGCTTCTTCACTGAAGAAGTCATGTGACGGGCACATCACCTAACCCTCGTTGAACCTTCTCTGCCCTGATGGACAGTATTCTCAAACCTTGAGCCAAAACAAATCCTTCCATTCTTAAGATGCTTTGTCAAGTGTTTTTTTTTTTCACAGCAAGAGAACTGTAATAACTAATGTGCATTACATAAAATGTAGTAAATAAAATATTTCAACATGCTATTTTACTATTAAGTATACTATGCTATATTATAATTTTCATAGAGAAACAACCTTATTTGCTTAACTTTACAAATAAACACGACCTCTGTAGGAAGCAGCAACACAGTCAGATATGACTTGGTTGCAGCAAACTGAGTGAGGGCGGGTCCAAAACCCATCATTTAGAAACTTTCTCCTCATAGACACAGTCATTACTTTTTCCTTCCACAATGAATCCACAGACTCTTGCTGTGTTCAAACAAACTTCCAGTATACAAGATATTTAAGTTTCTTTGTGCTTACACCTGAAATTCACTGATATGTGAGGTAGCCCACACCTCCTGAATCTCTACCACTCCCATCTGAAACAATGATCCTTAAAGCATTCAGACAAAGGATCCATGTTATTGGACCTAAGTAAGAAGCTTATTGTGAAATATACTCTTCTTTCTTCCCTTCTACGCATATACCTAATAGTGCTGTAATTAGCAAGAAGATGACTTTAGATTAATTCCAGCTAAACCGGAACATGATTTTGAAAGTTCACCACCTTTCCCCAGCTGCCTTAAAATGACTTTCTGCTATTTCTGTAGGTAGGTCACACGTTACATCATTTTACTTTCAGACACATAGAAATTATGCATGAACAAATCCTCTAGGTTTTAGGCAATGTCACATAACAACTGGAAGGTGGTACATTTTAAACTGAAAATGAAAAGTCTCTTCAAACAAGCTCTTCAACCATCCCATTTCACAGTGCTGTAAGGAGGCAACTCTGAACTAGAGACTATTCAAATAATCTAATGATCCTTTGTGGGGGTGGGGAGAGGTGTTCCACCATTTCCCAGAGAGTAAGTCCACTGAGAAATGTTTTAAAATTTTCTAGTCTATCAACAACCTGTGCTAGATAATGGAAAATCTATCCGGGACACTCAAAACCCAGCTGAGAAGTCTACTGAAAAATTCAAAGTGGTAGATAACCAAAAACATGGTGAATAACACAGGAATCATGGATTTTCCTTGAGGTTAGTGATCTTGAATTCCTCTTTACTCCCAGAGAAGGGAAGAAAGTAAAATAAGAGCCAAGAAAATCTTTCCAAAGTCACACCTAATTAGGGCTTGCTCAAGAACCAGGTCCCATTGGTTTTTTTAACACTTTGTAAAATGTTTCTCAAATGCAAACAAAAGAAGCACAGTGTTGTCTGAATTAGCTGGATGTGTGTGTCTGTGTTGAGAGAGAGAAAGGAGAGGAGAGAGAGAGAGAGAGAGAGAGAGAGAGAGAGAGAGAGAGAGAGAAACACTCATACCAAGTACTTGTATTGAATACTCTAAACTAGAAGTGATATTTCATTCATGAGGACTTTCTAAATTTCCATGACTACATAACTCAAAGTCTTGGCTATTAATATATTCATCATATATTGGTGTTGTGTTTGTGGCACTTAAAAACTTGTTTTGTTTTGAATATGGAAGAAGTTGACCAAGAAAGAGGTGCTATTGTGGCTAAGTGTTTTCACTATCATCTTAAAACGTTAGTTCTGTGTGTCTGATGCTCCTAGTTTTGGGAAGACTGGTCATTCACTATCTATGTTCTGAGAACATCTGTCCTCTTTTATTTTATCTTATTTCTAAGTGGCATGTTCAACTACAGAAAAATCATTTATTTCTCTGATGATATTCTAAGACTAGTGTTTGAGTTCAAATGTTCAAATGGGACATTTGAATCTCCAAATTATTTTAATGCAAAATACTCCCTCTTGAAAATGTAAGCAAGCATACATCAAATCACATTGATGCATGCTTAATATGTTGTTATATGTCTACATTAACAACTGTCTTTAAACATGAGATTCTAATATATATTTTTTCCTACTTTTCCAGACAGAAGTGTGTAGTAAAACACCATTGTTCACGTTCACTTTTAATATTTTATTTATTTGCTTTATGTGTGTATGTGTCTGGGTGCAAGCATGCTGGTTTGTGTATTGAAGTCAGAGGACAATTGTTACTCCTCTCTTCCCACCATGTGTGTCCCAGAGACTGAACTTGGGTTGCCAAGCAGCAAATGCCTTTACCCATGGAGCCATCTCATCCACTCTGATGAGTTTACTTTAAACCATAAATGTCAGATTGGGATTCAGTTAGCATAATACATAAACATTTGAATTTATTATTCTCTATTTTGTCAAATTGTATTTAAAGATTCTCTATATAAATATTTTACTTCCAGTTTTATTCTGTGCTATGAATAATATCTGAAGTATAAATTTGGATATATTCATAAGCATTATGTCTGTGACTGTCTGCTTTATATTGTTCATAAGAAGTTTCCATGAGAATTTTCTCATATAAAGTTTTTTATAGCCAAACAGCTTCATTTAAATAGGTCTAGAAATAGTTCCTCATGAATGAGCTAATATGTAAATATATTTACCCCTATTTTAGCTTTTCCTCAAATATTATACACACGTGCAGATTTTAAGGTTCTTGAGGTTAATTTGAAAATAATGGCACAGAGAAACCCTTGGAAGATACCTCATCTTCTATGGTGATGTCAATCAAGCCATGACACTCTCTTGTCTACACAGCTTGAGTAGTACCTCAACATGAAGGCATTGCATGTGACTTTGATCCTGAAAATTTTTAATGTTTATATTATCATCATTATTATTGTATAATTATGTGTATGTGTTTGCATGAGGGTATATGCATGTGAGCACAGGTGCCTGCAGAGCCCAGCGGTCACCTTGGAGCTGGGCTTATAGGCAGCTATGTGCTGTCCATTATGGTTGCTGGGAAGAGAACACTGGTCCCATACCAGAACAATAAAAGTTCTTAGCTGCTGAGTCCTCTCTCTCCAGTTCCCTAAGCAATTTTAAAGAAACCATCCTATGCCTTTTCATTCCCTCAGCTTCTAAGTATGAAACTGAGCTTGCCTCTTATCATGCTGTTTTACTGCCCTGAATAGTTGCTTTGCTTCTACCACTGAGACTTCCCTTGCCCTTTGAAGCCTTCTCCAGTTTAATTCTCTCCCAATTAAGACCCGAGTAGAGAGAATGCAAATGTTAAAGCCACAGAGGAATGAAATATTGTGATCAGCCTTGCCTTTCAGGTCTGTGATTGTTCTTCTCACAGGAGACAAAAATGCAGTCATGGCAGATGCTATGTGTCACAGTCAAATGTTTTGGAAGCATTTCACCTTTGGATCCAGTGAGTTCCATGTGTAGCTCATTCCTAGTTTCCCTGAAGGTCTTGAGATTATGGCATTTTTTTCGTCTTCTATGCCATATATGGGATCTAAAATGCTTCCAAACATTGCTGAAGACTTCATCCCCAGCCAGCCTGTGATGGTGTTGGAAGGCAACAGAAGCTTAAGAAGTCCCTAGTAGGACGAAGTTAGGTCACTTTTAAAGGGAACACTGGGACCCTCTTTGCTCCCTGTCCCTCATTTTGCTTTTGACTATCATGAGGTAGTTTTGTCTCCTGTTGTGTGGCCCTGTCAGATGTGCTGCCTTCCCACAGCCCAAAGACAAAATAAGTCAGGCAACTCAGAACAAAGACTTCTGAGACCATGAGCCCAAATCTACGGAGAGTGGGAAATCACATCTTTAGCACAGAGAGCAAAGCGATTCAGAAGTAATTGGCAGAACAATTTTGAAAACATTATTGTTCTTAATGAAAAATGTAGAGAAATATTTTATGAGTTATTTTGAAGGTTATCCAAATGCCCAGTGACCTGAATCCAGCTAACAAAAAAAGTGTAATTAAAGAACATACTCATGGCCATTACATCCGGCTTCTTTCTTCCATGCTGTTGCACCTGAGAATATCCAATGTCTAAACTTTACACACTGGGATAACTGGATAACTCTTCATCAGTGACAATGGGTTTTAAGAGCATGACCCATAGAATTGTGTTGATGTATCACAGCCCCAAGTTTGTTTATTCCCTGAAAGTTCGTTCAGTAACTCAGATTCTGTTAAATTGTCTAGGCAAGAACTAGGATTGGTCAAAGTGACTCCTTCAACTCTGGGCATTAAGAATATTTGATTCTTAAAAATTGCGTAAAAAACGAGTTGAAATGTTTTTGATTAGAGACAACCACTAAAAGTCAGTGAGTCCACTGTCAGTTGGAAAGGAAAGTCGAATTCTAAAAAGTTTCAGACAGAGAAAAGTACAGAAGTTGTTTTCTACAAAGCTAAGCATGTAGTGTCAAGCATCTCTGTGAACCCCAGCACTCATCATTTATTTTAGCAGCCTGCCGCTGCAGGCTCTGGATTCTCTCATCCACAGACACTGGGGGCTTTTGCCCTCAAACCCTTACATTCTTGTTATGTTTGCTCTCTTGCATGAAGAACACAGTGTAACTTCTGTTTTCTCTGTAACGCTTTCTTACCTAAAATTGGATGCTTCTTCCTCAGATAAGAGCAAACAGAAAGATTCAAGTGTTCCTCGTCTGCCACTGTGGTCCACAGAAGTCTCTACTCTATTGTACGTTTCTCTTTTGCGTTCCAGAAAAAAACCAGGCAGTGGGATTTAACCTTAAAATCAAGAGCCTCATGCTGCATGTTGAGACATTTGCACTCAAATTTTAGCACCATATGTGTCAGAAGCATTTGCCCTTGTGGTTCAGGTACTATGGGTAGCTTCCTATGACACCTTCTAATACAATGAAACTAAAGAGTTGTGAATATTTGATTTTAGTTAGGTTATTAGTTTCTTCCCCAGCTAAGTTATAGTAAAATTTCAGTGAATCAAAACTAACAATCATTTTCTTTTTTAATTTTTTCCAGTGTGATAGACTAACTAAGCTTGCTGTTTCACATTTGCTCATGTTGAATAATGTGGATTTATAAAAACAAAGAACAACTAGAGCTACAAGAAAGTCATCAGTGACCCATGTACTGATAGCACATATACATCATTTTCATTAAAAACAGCAAAAGAAATTGGCATAATTTTAATCTGGCTGATTGGTTTAAAATAACATTTTTGTAATTCAAGAATTCAAAATAATTTCTCGAATTCAGGTTTTTCTACATTATTTTTTAATGGAGTCACTTGTAGTGGCCACTCCTATTTTCTTTTGTTCTCATCAAATACGCAGGTATTGAGCAAAAGAAGCAGTAATTTGTAAATCCCAATTAAAATGTGTCCTTAGCAGTGAGGTTTGGTGGTATATGCATACATTGCCCATGTGTGTGTATATATATGTATGTATGTAAATATACATATTCCAGATTGACAAGGAGGATCATACTATAGAATGAGTCAGACCTTGGATCTGTAAAAGCATGTGTTACTGGAAGAGTTTTCTTAGAGATAAACCCTTAAATACTTTCTCTTACTTGATTTTTAGTGATGAAGTTCAGGTATAAAGTATCAAGTTTTGATGCTTCAAGTTGTAATTCTGAGTCATAATGTGACACAAAACTTTGTTTTCTATCCTGTTAAAAGGATTTATGCTAGTTTCAATACTAGTTTGAATCAGAAGTTTCTCCAGTGATTTCTCACTTCATAACAATAAAATACTTTGTAAGAGGTAAAAAGCATTCAAACATTCATTTTGATACTTGGTAGTGTGCATCACTGTGGAGCAGAGACATTACTTCCTTTTTTTTTTTTTTTTACTCTAGTCCCACATTGGAATGCCAAAATGTTGTTTGTTTTACTCTTTTGGGGGCAGGCTACTCAGCTCCCATATAAATCACACATGCAAAGGCTTATTCTTAGTTATGAATGCCCAGCCTTAGCTTGGATTGTTTCTAGCCAGTTTTTTTTTTTTTTTTTAATCTTAAAGTATCCCATCTACCTTCTCCCACTGGACGTTTTCCTTTTCTTACTTCTGTAATCTTACTTTCACTCTTACTCCATGTCTTGCTGTCCGGCTAGGTGGCTGGTCCCTATTATCCTCCTCTGCTTGTACCATCTTGTTCTTTCTCGTCTCTCCAGATTTCTCCTCCAATTTATTTTCTCTGCCTGCCAGCCACGCCTGTCCTTTCTCCTGCCTCGCTATTGACCATTCATCTCTTTATTAGACCATCAGGGGTTTTAGACAGGCAAAGAAACACAGCTTCACAGAGTTAAACAAATGCAGCATAAACAAAAGCAACACAGCTTTACATCGTTATACAAAAGTTACACAGGATAAACAAAAGTAACACCTCTTAAAATAATATTCTGCAACTTCCACAGTATCTCTTTATACTATCCTTCTATTTGAGTGACTTTATCACTTTTTGTAAGAAATAAATTATAAACTATATTTTATTTATTATTCATTATATAATAATATTTATTCTATGTATTATTAATTAAATTAATTTTTAATGTTTTACATCACATGAAATTTCCCCTCCATCCTTTCCTTCCATTCTCTCCTCCACCCTCTACCCCTTCTCTGTTTCTGTTCAGAAAGGGGCAGGCCTCCCATGGGTGTTAACAAAGCATGGAATATTGATTTGAGGTAGGACGAAGCTCCTTCCCTTGGGTTAAGGCGAGGCAAGGCAACCCAGTATGAAGAATAGGGTCCTAAAAGCCAGTCAAAGCATTCAGGACAGGCCCTGCTTCCACCACTAGAGACCCACAAGTAGATGAAGCTACACAAGGGTCACATGTATATAGAGGACCTAGGCTGGTTCCATGTAGATTCTTTAGGTCTAGAGTCTGTGAGCTCCTAAACTCAGGCTAGTTGTTTCTGTGCATTCCCTTGTGATGACCTTGAACCCCCTGGCTCATACAATCCTTCCTTTCTCTCTTCAAGAGAATTCTCTGACCTCAGCCCAGTGCTTGGCTGTGGATCTCTGCATCTGTTTCCATCAGTCACTGCATGAAGGCTGTCTGATGACAACTGGGGTAGTTACCAATCTGATGCCAGGAGGTCAGTTCAGGCTACATATTCACTAATACTAGGATTCTTAGCTGGAGTCGTCCTTGTAGATTAGTGGGAGTTTCCCTAGTACCAGGTTTCTACCTGACTCTGAAGTGCCCCTCATCAAGATTTTCTTTTATTATTCTCCCCCTCAACCCACCTTCCCAACCTAATCCCTCAAGTTTTTATCTCTGCAGGCCTCCAGTCTACTCAGCTGGGAATTTCATGTGTTCCCATTCCTCTTAGGGCTTTCATTGTTACCTAGTCTCTCTGGAGCTATGATTAAAGCATGGTTATCTTTTACTTTATAGCTAATATCCACTTATAAGTGAGTACATACAGTGTTTGTCTTTCTGGGTCTGGGTTACCTCACTCAGGATAATTTTTTTATTCTACCCATTAATCTTCAAATTTCTTGATGTCACTGTTTTCAACAGCTCGGTAATCCTCCATTTTTTAAATGTAACACATTTTCTTTATCCAGTCTTCAGTTGAGGAGTATCTAGGATGTTTCCAGGTTCTGGATATTATGAATTGAGAAAGTGGAATGACTGAACACCACTTGGGGATATGGATAAGAGTGGTATAGCTGAGATTTGAGGCAGATTGAGTCCCAATTTTCTGAGAAGCTGCCATATTGATTTCTCTAGTGGCTGTACAAATTTTTCACTCCCACCAGCAGTGGAAGAGTGTTCCACATCCTCTCCAGTATAAGCTGTCATTTGTGTTTTTGATCTTAGCCATTCTGACTGATGTAAGATGGAATCTCAGAGTTATTTTGATTTGTATTTCTCTGATGGCTAAGAATGCTGAACAATCCTCTCAGCCATTTGATTATTCTATTGAGAATTCTCTGTTTAAGTCTGTATTCAGTCTTTTAATTGGATTATTTGGGATTTTGATGTCTAGTTTCTTAAGTTGTTTATATATTTTAGATATTAGCCCTCTGTCAGATGTGGGGTTGGTGAAGATTATATTTTCCCATTCTGTAGGCTGTTATTTTGTCCTATTGACAGTATCCTTTGCCTTATAGAAGCTTTTCAGTTTCATGAGGTTCCATTTATTAATTGTTGATCTCAGTGTCTTGTGCTTTGTTGTCTTATCACTCTTGCTGGAACTTTGAGTACTATATTGAATAGATGTGGAGAGAGTGGACAGCCCTGCCTTGTTCCTGATTTTAGTGGTATTGGTTTGACTTTCTATTTAATTTGATGCTGGTTGCCAGCTTGTTGTATAATGCTTTTATTATTTTTAGGTATATTCCTTGTATCCTTGATCTCTCCAAGACTTTTATCAGGAAGGGGTGTTGGATTTTGTCAAAGGCTTTTTCAACACCTAGTGAGATAATCATGTGGTTTCTTTTCTTTCAATTAGTTTATATGGTAGATTACATATGTTGAATCATCCCTGCATCTCTGGAATAAAGCTCACTTTATCATGATGAATGATCTTTTTGATGTGTTCATAGATTTAGTTTGTAATTATTTTATTGAGTGTTTTTCCATCAGTCTTCATGAGAGAAATTGGTTTGTAATTCTCTCTCTTTGTTGAATCGTTTTATGGTTTGGGAGTCAGGGTGACTGAGCCTCATAAAAAGAACTTTACAATGTTCCTTCTCTTTCTATTTTGTAGAATAATTTGAGGAGTATTGGTATTAGCTCTTCTCTGAAAGTCTGGTAGGATTCTGTGCTGAAACCATCTGGCTCTGAACTTTTTTTTTTTTGGTTGAAAGACTTTTAATGACTTTTTTTTCTATTTCCTTAGGTATTATAGATCTATTTAAATTGTTTAGCTGGTTTTGTATTAATTTTGATATGTGGTACCTATCAAGAAATCTGTCCATTTCTTTTAGATTTTCCAGGTTTGTATAGTATAGGTCTTTGAAGTATGATCTAATGGTGTGGGAGGTCCTTATGTGTTGCTTTTATTGGTTATTGAATAAAAAAAACTGCTTTGGCCTATAGCAAGACAGAACTTAGCTAGGCAGGAAAACTAACTGAATTCTAGGAGAATGAAGGCAGAGTCAGGAGGAGCCATATAGCCCTGCCAGAGACAGATGCCATAATTTTACCCGGTAAGCCACAGCCTCATGGAGACACACAGATTAATGGAGATGGGTTAGTTTAGGATATGAGTTAGCCAGAAATACACTTAAGCCATTGGCCAAACAGTATTTCAAATAATGTGGTGTCTGTGATTATTTAAGGTCTAAGTGGCCAGGAACAAACGAGACATTTCATTGCATAGACTGCTAAGTCAAACCAACATTAAGGTTTAGAATTTGAGTATAAAAATATGTTGCTTTGGAAAAGAGGTTCTGCTCTTGTTTCAACAGAAATCTATTAAATACTTCCAGACTAATGTGGTTTGATGGACCAAAAGCCCTCCGAAAGTTTGCCATGATCACCCCCAAAAATACTTTGTCCAACAAAAAGCAGAAAGCAGTTTGGAAAGAACTATGCCCAAATTCCACAAATGGTTGTTTCTAAATGTATGTTTACATTATGAGGGGTATATGCTATAGATATTTGCATTGGTATGGCTCTTATGTTATTGATAAAATTTAAGGTCAATTTTGTTATATGTATATTTCTGTTCTTGATTTAGGTATTATGTGTGTGGCTCATTAAAAATGTAGTGTATATTTAAGAAATATGGGTTAATAGATTATCATCTATAATAGTCAAGCTTGTAGTCATGTTAGTTAGGTTTTTTTAGATGCACAACGATATATTTCAGGTGGATAAGGATTCTTCAGATCTTTCAAAGACCTTCAGAATATGGCATTTAAAATGTTAAAGAAGTTAGGACTTTTCATGACAATGGGACAAATCTGCTCCTGGCAGCACTAATCTACTTCAAGGGGATGATGGGCATCAAAGAGATTCATTATAGAGTTGGGTAGCCATTTGGGCAAGAAATTGATCTTGCCTGGACTGCATGATGTTACACTGTATGAACTGGATATGCAGAACACACAAAGAAATGACTGCTGAACTTGCCTAAAGGTGTGGTGATCCTTTGGGGCTCCTGCTTCATGAAAGATTCTGCTAGACATTCTGCATGACATGGAGGAAAGTGATTGACAAACTGCCAATATAGACAAAACTGTATTTGAAATATTCTGCTTTGTAGAAAAGTCTGTTGGGTACTATGGGTCTGTAGGCTGAATATGGATGCTCCAACAATACCGAAGAACTTTGAGTGACTGTTCAGGCAGTGAGATGTCTCTGTCAGTTCTAGAGTTTTTTACATTGCTTAGGTAACTTTATATCCTTCTGGAGCTTTTGATGGAGTTGAAGAAAATATAGTTATAGTATTCCTTAGTTATGATAAAAAGATAAAGATATATTTAAAGTATTGTAATTGTAATTCTTGCTTGATACCTGTTTTATTATATGTAATTTTACTATGTTAAAGTTAAAAACCTTCCTTTTTTATTTAAACAGAAGAGGGGAAATGATGTGGGGGTCCTTCTGTCTATGTGTTGCTTTTATTGGTTAACGAATAAATAAACAGCTTTGGCCTATAGCAGGCCAGAACTTAGCTAAGCAGGGAAAACTAAACTGAATTCTAGGAGAAAGAAGGCACAGTCAGGAGAAGACATGTAGTTCTGCTGGAGACAGATGCCAGAACATTACCAGTAAGCCACAGTCTGGTAATGATATACAGATTAATGGAGATGGGTTAGTTTAGGACATGAGTTACCCAGAAATACACTTAAACTATTGACCAAACAATATTGCAAATAATATGTTTGTATGTGATTATTTATGGGCTAAGTGGCCGGGCATGAATGAGCGGCCTCCTACTACAATCTAATGATTTTCTGTATTCCTCCATGTCTATTGCTACGTTCCTCTTTTCATTTCTGATTTTGTTAATTTGGATATTTTCTCTTTGCCTTTTAGTTTATTTATATAAGGGTTTGTCTATCTTTTTTTTTAAACCAACTCTTTGCTTCCATGGTTCTTTGTATTGTTCTCTTTGTTTCTATTTTATTGATTTCAGACCCCAGTTTGATTATTTCCTGTCATCTACTTCTCTTGGTTGTGTTTGCTTCTTTTTGTACAAGAGCATTCAAGTGTGCTGTTAAGTCACTTGTGTGAGATTTCTCCAAATACTTTATGCAGGCACTTAGTGCTATGAACTTTCCTCTTAGCACTACTTTCATAGTGTTCCATAATTTGGGGCATGCTGTGCATTCATTTTTATTGAATTCTAGGAAGCCTTTAATTTCTTTCTTAACCCATTGGTAATTCAGTTGAATGTTGTTCAGTTTCCATGAGTTTGTATTATTGTTTAACTCCAGCTCTATCCCATGTTGATCTGATAAAATATGGGGAGTTACTTCAATTTTTTCCTATCTATTGAAATTTGGTTTTGTGACCAAGTACGTGGTCAATTTTAGAGAAGAAGGTTCCATGTGGTGTTGAGAAGAAAGTACACTCTTTTGTGTTTGGATGGAATGTTCTGTAGATGTCTGTTATGTCCATTTGAGTCATAACATACATTTGTTCCTTTATTTTTATGCTTAATTTCTGTCTGAAAGACCTGACCCTTGGTGAGAGTGGGGTTTTGAAGTCTCCCACTATTAGTGTGTGGGGTTCTATGTGTGATTTAATCTTTAGTAATGCTTCTTAGGCAAATGTTGGTACCCTTATATTTGGGGTATAGACATTCAGAATTGAAACCTCATCAGCATGAAATTTTCTTTTAATAAGTATGAAATATCCTTCTCCATCTCTTTTGTTTAATTTTAGTTTGAAGTTTATTTAGTTAGATATGAGGATAGCTATACCAGTTGTTTCTTTTTCCAACCCTTTACACTGAGTTAATGCTGTCTTTGTGATTCAGGTATATTTCTTGTACTCAATGCAACAGAAAGATGGATCCTGTTTTTGTATCCATTCTGTTATCTTGTGCTTTTTATTATCAAATTGAGTCCATTGATATTAAGAAATATTAACAACCAGTGATTGTTAGTTCTTATTTTGTTGTTGTTATTGTTGGTACTGTGTGTGGTGTGTTTGTGTGTGTGTGTGTTTCCCTTGTTTGAGTTTTGCTGGTGTGAAGTTATCTATTGGCTGTGTTCTCATGGGTGTAGCTGACTTCCTTGGGCTAGAGTTTTCCTTCTAGTACCTTTCGTAAGTTTGGATTTGTGGATAAGCAATGTTTACATTTGGTTTTGTCATGAAATATCTTCTTTCCTCCTTCTATGGTGATTGAAAGCTATACTGGGTATAGCAGTCTGGGCTGGTATTGATCCAAGGTGTCTGGCTTTCAGAGTCTCCATTGAGAATTTGGGTGTTATTCTGATAGATCTACCTTTATATATTACTTGATCTTTTTTCTTTGCAGCTTTTAATATTCTTTCTTTATTCTGTATGTTTAGTATTTTGATTATTATTTGGCAAGGAATAATTTTTGGTCCTGTATTTTGGTATTCTGTACCTTTGTAGACATGTTTTTAATTGAATTGAGAAAGGCTTTTCTATAATTTTATTGAATATATCATCTGTGCCTTTGAGCTGAGATTCTTCTCACCTTCTATTCCTACTATGCTTAGGTTTGGTCTTTTCATGGTTTCCCAGAGTTCCTGGATGTTTGTGTTAATAATCTTTTAGATTTAGCATTTTCTTTGACCAATGAATCTATTTCCTTTATCGTATCTTCAATACCTGAGGTTCTTTCTTTCATGTCTTGAATTCTATTGGTGATGCTTACATCATATCAGATTTTACGTTTCTAGAATTCTCTTAGTTTGTGTTTTCTCTTTTTTTTATTATTATTATGACAAGAAAAATTTACATTTACTCCCCTTGTTCCCGGCCCTCCCGCTCCCCCCCTACCCCACCGCCCTCCCCCTGCTTCCTTAAGATGGGGCAGGATACCCTGCCCTATGGGAAGCCCAAGGCCCTCCCCCCTCCATCTTGGTCTAAGAAGATGTGCATCCATATAGAATAAGTTCCTAAAAAGCCAATACATGCAGAAGAGATAGGTCCCAGTGCCATTATCATTGAGTTTGTGTTTTCTTTATTGCTTCCTTCTTTGGGAAGAATTGAAGACAGACTCAAAGGTAAAAGAAAAGTCTGGCCCATAGAATCTGAGGGCATATTCAAGATATGAATACTTATGAAACTCTTACATCTGTAGTTTTAATTGATAAATCATAACTGGTGAAATGGTAGAAAATATGGTTGACAGTTGTATTTTGGTACATTGAGAGAAGGAATGCTTTTGAGTCATATATGTTAATTTTCTAAACAATATTTAGGAACATTTGACCCAACCTCCTTGTTTCAAATTCTTGATTCAGGGAATATGATTATTATCAGTATTATGATTGATCCAAATATGTTTCTTTTGCAAAGCAATCTCATTAAGGAAGTATTTCTTAAGCTCATTCTCTGTATTTAAAACAACAGCTTTCACTGTTTTAAAACCTAATAGCCATATACATACATTCAAATATCTACTTTTACTATTTTCTAATATGAAAATCTTAATAAACTTCATTAAATTTGGGGATTTGGGGATAGTAATAAAAATTTCTTACATTTGGCTACTTGTAAGTTGTAGGCTACAAAATTAATTTTTTTCCAGTAGTCATATAATAATTACAAGAGTACTAGCTATTTTCCAGGTCGTCAAGAGGAGCAACTCACAGCTATGTCAGCAATCTTCTGACCTTGGTTAGGTCACTAAGGAAGAGATCAGCTTAAGCCAGTCATATGCTGCTCTTTTTTAGTCAATGTTATTGAAATTTGATTTTTAGAATACTTTTTTATTTTTATTTTATGTTCCTGAGTACTTTGTTTTCAGGAGGGTTTTTTCAACCTGTCTGCATCTGTTGGCAGGAGAGGTCAGAAGAATGCATTAAATATCCTGGAACTGGAGTGAAAGGCAATTGTGAGGGCCATATGGGTTCCAAGAACTGAACTTTTGTCTTTTGCAAGAGCAGCAAATGCTCTTAAGTGCTGAACCATGAGATATAACTTTTAGAAAAGTAAAATGCACTCTACTAATTGCACATTTTGATGAATGTTGACAAATATATTCCCCTGTACCTACTACCATGATCAAGGTAAAGATTATTTTTTGCTACCTGAAACACTCATTTATGGCTCTCCATAGGAAATTCCCTTCACCTTTCTCCTTGGCACAGGCAACCAGTATACTCAGCCACATTTTAAATCTAAAGCATAGAGTCACACAATGTGTTCTTTCTTTTTTTTTTTTTTTTCTTTCGGCCCTATGCTCACTTTTTATTGTTTTTTTTTAAATTAATTTATTTATTTTTGTTAAAAGCAAAATTTACATTTACTCCCCTTGTTCCCAGCCCTCCCGCTCCCCCACTACCCCACCGCCCTCCCCCT
>JAQHUG010000019.1:6043664-6133043 GCA_028555095.1 Dicrostonyx torquatus | reverse complement strand
CCTGCTGCACGGGCCTTTCTCCTCCGGTGGGGGTGGCTAGATCAGATGCCCTCTCCAAGGGCTTACCTCAGTCAAAAGGGCCGAGTTCTCCTCCGGTGGGGGTGGCTAGATCCGAAGCCCTCTCCAAGGGCCTGCCTTACGGGCCGTTTTCCTCTTCCGGTGGGCAATGTGTTCTTTCTGTACGCCTGGATTATTTTAGCCAATGATTCATACATTATTGTATTTATTAGGTATTGATTTCCTCATTTTAATACTAACTTTCCATTGTGCACCTATCAAAATTAACTGTTTTTGTAATCAATTAAGAAACATATGAGATGAATACAGTATTTCAACTATTATAGATAAAGTTCCTATGAACTGGGCACTCATGTGAAGATCTTGATGTCACCATTTTCCATAGTAGAGTAGCACCATTACATACTGTCTTCGTTTGGGTTTCTATTGCTGTGAGGAGACACCATGACCATGGAAACTCTTAGAAAGAAAACATTTAATTGGGGTGGCTTGCATACAGTTTCAAAGGTTCAGTCCCTTATTATCATGGTAGTGAGCATGGTGACATGTAGGCAAACATGGTGCTGGATCTGAGAGTGCTACATCTTGCAGGCAACAGGATGTCAACTGACTGTTACACTGAGTGAAGTTTGAGAAAAGATTCCTCAAAGCCATCACCTATAGTCACACACTTCCTTCAACAAGATCACAACACCTAATAGTGCCCCTCTCTTTGGGGCCATTTTCTTGCAAACCACTGCATATACTCATCAGTAATAAATGAAAATTACAGTTGTTACCTGCTCTTGTCAACAGTTCAATCTATCTAACCTATTGGAACCATCCAATAGAAGGATTTTCATTTACTTTGCTTTTCTTAAGACAACTGACATTGACTTTTTTTTAACATCACTGGCTCCTTTCTATCTTTTCTGTAACTTGTCCATTCAGTTGTCTGTCCATTTTTCATCAAATAATTTTTCCTGTTGTAGAATTGCGACAATTCACTATATATTGAGTGCAACTTCATTTTTATATCCATATGGCCTTAGTATTTGTAGCACTTTCGTTGTCTTAAAATAACAGAAGGTTTTAATTATGAGGCTCTCCATTTTACAATACTTTTAGATATTATTGACTTAACAACTCCCTGGCATTTTCAAGATTTAATCTTTCTACCATTTTTCTAAGTATTTTATTGTTTTATCTATTCTATTATTTCAATGTTCTAGTTTAGTTAATCCTGTATATTATATGAAATAAAGTTCAAAAGACTTTGGTAATCATGACTGGTGTCCTTTACTTTTTTTGTCTTCTTCTTCCTCTCTTTATACTTTTTCCTCTTTGTCCCATCTTACTAGTATCCCATCCTCTTCCGTTTTGATTTATCTTCATCTTTTTCCAAATATCGATGCTTCCTTGTTCTAGTACCATTCATAACTAAGACCACTCATTTAATTTTTGATTACATTACCATGTAAATAAAACAATCAGTTGACATTATGTGTGTAAGTTTGTTACTCTTACTACATGCTTTGTTTGCCTGTGTGTCTAGTTTTGGCAGTATTAACTTGTCTTGACGGTTTCAGCTGTAATAATAGGTATTAAGTCAGACAGGAAGACCTTAAACCTTACCACTTTTCTCCTCCAAGAATCCAATTATCTGTTAATACAAAAATTTTATAAGTAGCTCACCATTTTCTACAAAATACTTTAAGATTTGGTTAGTGTTACTTTCGCTTATATCTCTATTGGAGAGGAATGTTCTGCTTTCAAAGTGGTGCCTGAGGAACCTACTACTTCTTGCTCTATTACCTTTTTCTCAGCATCATTTTGTATTTTTTTGAAGTATAGCTCTTGAAGACACTTAAAGTTTGTACATGGGTATCTAGAAAGTATTCCTATTTCTGAAAATGACAGTTTCAAATGTTTAAAAAGTTCAATTTTTGTCATATATAGATTTAGAAGGGGCTATTGCAGATAATCATAAACCTTTGTCTAGAATGGATATTGCTCCATACTTAAAACCTTAGTAAAATTTACCAATGAGCTCATATTTTCTTGAAAGTTATATTTAGAAAATTTTCAGCTATGAATATAAACTTATAAATACATCAATATTACATTATAGGCTTTAAGTTTCTTGTGTTGACTTAGGTAATTTGTGTCATACAAAAAACTGATCTGGGCAGGGGGCAGGGATGGCTCAGTGGGTAACAGTGCTGGGCTATGTAAGCCTGAGGACCTCAGTTCAAATTCTGAGTGCCCAGGTAGGAAGGTTGTAAGCACATCATTGGAGTGGGCACAGGTAGATTCTGGAGGCTTGCTGGCCAGTGAACCTAATTGAAACAATGAGCTTCTAACTCAGTGAGAGATCCTGACTTATGGGACTGAGGCAAATAACAAAGCTTCTGGTATCTTCCTCTGTTCTCAGCATGTGCATGCACAGATGCCTGTACCTGCGCACACATGTGGGCAGTGTGCACACATACACATAAATACATCTTGAACATTTTCATCTTGCAATTTATCTTGTACTTCTCTTTTATAAAGACCATAATGTTTCTTCATTAAGTTTTTCAATATTTTAACTTTTGCACTGTTATTTCATTTTTTTATTCTCAACATGATTATTGGTTTCTCCTCCATCTCTTCTATATTGTTGTATCTAGAGACTTTAATTTCACTGATACAGTGTGAGAGAAATCTAGACTTTTACTGATGCCTTTGCCACATTCTATTTCTCTTCTGTTTAAATTCCTCTTTCTGCTTATTGTTGATTAAACTTTTCTTTTTATCTGAAGGTAGACATTTCAATCACTGAATTGAATCTTTCTTTTTTCCCTCCTATAAGAATTCTAATGCTAGGAATTAGCCTGAATTTCTTTTCTTTGCCTGACTCTCAAAACTTTCCATACATTGTCATTTCACTTTCATTCAGTAAAAGATTATTTTATTACTTTCTGTTAAATAATATGCAATAGTGTTGTTTTTAACTTCTAACAATGTTTGTTAAGATGACTTGCATAATTTCAGTATTTTTATATTTAAAATGCAGTCCATCTTATTGAATACTCTGAGCACATTTCTGCATTGAACTATAGTTAGGTGGCATTAGGGATTGAAGACATTCCTCTAAAGGATCTTGCACAGGAAGCTTAACCTCCGAGTTCACACTAGTGGAATTGAGAAGTGGAGGCCATAGGAAGCAATTAGGATTCAATAAGGTTTTGAGGGTGGGACATAAAATCTACTTGTTTATGTTAATGTAGCTCTTCTAGGTATATCTTCATTTGTATTTACATTAAGGATTACCTAAGTGTCTCACTTCTATTCATAAGTTATTTCAACAAGACTAAAATAATATGTAGTGGTAAAATCTCATAGACTCATAGGCCAGACTGGTAGATGTGAATATTATAATAAATACAAAATAAGAGCTTATTTAAAAACCATATGATACATATACTCTCTTACAAGTATGTTTCAGGGAAAAAAACCCTTTTCTCATTAAATAGTCAATAAATTACTTGCATCTTAAGGTTTTTCCTAGAGAGATATGCAAAGATTCTTCTCATGTAACACTTGAGGCTAAGATGTCGTTTTACATATGATTACACTCTTAGAGCTTAGCTGATGTCAATGTAGATGTCGTCTTCCTTAAAGAGCAAAGAGAACTATAAACAAATAGGATTCTTTAAAAATAAATCATCAAGCGGGAAAAACATTTCATTATGAAAGTAATCTACAAGCATTTAAGATTGCATTTTACTTGAGTTGTTTGTGCAATTCACTACAGAAAACAACAACATCATTCATCTGTAGGACTACGTGTACCCCTGGAGGACCTGGGATATTTGTTCTCTGCTTTCTCCCTAGAGCTCTCTGCCTGAGAACTTGTTTTGAATCTGTTCAAAAAGCGAGTGAACCTAAAGATCAGTGTTCTAATCTGTACTTAACAGTCTTCAGAGAAATAGTTGATGCTCAGCTATGTGTCAAATTATATATCTACGTATATATAATGTGAATATATGTTTATGTGTAAGTATATACTTATAAGTCATTATCTATGCTATACGTTTTATTCTCATGAATCATTTTAGTCTAGTAATAAAGATATGTGAAAATAAATTCCTCTGGAAATAATGGACAGTACAAAAAGTAGGAGGTGGTAAGACTTTGAAGAAGAATAAATATGTCTCTGTGTCTCATTTGTTTATATAGGTTCACTTTCTTGGTCTTTCAAGAATACTTTGTAGGTGGCAAACAAACTGGTTAGGAGATATTGCAGCAACCAACAATGGAAACTAGCTGGATGATAGAAGCAAAAGTGGTATGACATAGTTGAGTGCTAGAAATATAGGTGAAAGGTAGAATTGATAGGATTGGCTAATAGGTTAAATATAGGATATTCAAGAAAGCAATATTTCGGGTTAGTAACTAGGAAATGGAATCACTCTTCTTTTTAGCAATTAAGTACAAATGAATACCAGGCAGTGCCACGAACTCACTGGAGGTTGATGGTCAGGAAACTTCCTGTGTTTATTTTCCTACTAATAAACACTTTCTCCTAGTTTATGCTCAGAGTTGACAGTCTCATTTAATCATGGTTGAGATATGTCTAAATAAATACAAATAAGGGGTGGAGAAGCAAGGGATTGGGATAGATGCAGTTGCAATGACAATCCATGCAGTTACAAAAAAAAAAAAAAAAAAGAAAGAAAAAAATCAAAGTGATTCAAAAAATTAAATCCTGAGGGGTCAGTCACACAAAGTGACCAGTGTAATTGTGATCCGATTTTCTCTCTTCTGTCCTTTATTGACAAAGGGTGAAGACATAAACAGAGTGTAAATTTATTATGAAGCTGTCTTGGGTGCAGGGGCACAGTGGTTAAAGGATCCATGGTCCTTTGATACAATATTCTTTTACTGGAAAGAATAGAATATTTCACTCTAAGAAGGCATGTGTGGCATGAATACTTCATTTCCTAGTGCTTTGGGTCATGCCAGGAAATGCTGTTTTATTCTGAAATATGAAAATTGACTCATTCTCAAATGACCATCTGAGGAACAAGAAAACTAGGCACTGTGATGTGATGTGTCTATGTGTGTGTGTGTGTGCATGTGTGTATGGGTGCATGTGTGCATGCATGTATGTATATGTTTCTTTTGAGCAGGGAGCTCCCTACCACTAATTTGTCTGCCGACTCTCTAGCATAGTTTATTGCTTGTATGCTTCTGAGAACAGAAAAATGAGAGGAAGATTTGTTAACGCAATGTTATAAGAAGCCATCTGCCAATGACTGGGCAGAGGGAGGCATGATTTTATGGGGGTTTTTGTGGGTCGCTACCAACTGGAGTCACAGAGGAACACATTCTGACCTCTGATCACCCATGAAATTTATTGCTACTTAAGCTTGTTTGGACAATGTGGGCCCATTTCGATGAGCAGATAATTGATTTGAAGATGATAGCAAGGTCATCTTAAATACTTCCCTGGATGAGAAGCATATGGGATCGCATCATGCCCTAGGACCAAACAGCACAGTTCCTGCAGGAGTGAGACTGTGCTCCCAGAACGGGACTGCAGAGCCCTGCAAGTTAGCACAGGGAAAGCAATTTTAATGGATCCACCATGGTATGTCATTAGCCATCTGATACCTGAGTCCCTGCTGGTACCCAGTCTCTTCCTGATGCCCAGCAGTCATGTCGAACGTAGGTGGGGATGGGGTGACAGCTCAGAGGGTGAAGGCACTGGCTGTCAAGCCTGACAATCTGGGTTCAGTCTGAACCCGCATGGAGGAAGGCAAGATCAAGCTCCCATAAGTTGTCCTCAGACAGATACACTGTGCTACACACGTGCCTCCACACACGCATGCGCACTCAATGAACAAACAAGATGAAATTGTCTGTGGACAAGAAACCAGTCTTCACTTAGAATTTCCACATCACCTGGCTTAAGATAGAGTTAGGCCAGACAGAGCAGAGTGAGAAAAAGCCTACAGCAACCGGGAGTAGGGTTTCCTTCTGACAAGCCCAGGAGCACATGCAGTTTCAAGGTTTTCTGTTTATATTTGTTGTTGTTTTGTTCTATGGAGAGGAAAAACAGAAATTGTGGAGATTCTCAGGCAGGGTGGGGCACTTGCCTTCTTAAACTGAGAAGTGGAAAGCGCTAGTAAGGGGGGCAGCTGCAGTCCTTAGCAGGCCCCCAGACCCCACAGGCAATTATAAGATGCTTTCAGCAAATACCGGGGACAGGTGCTTTATTTCTTTTGAAGGTAACTATATCTTTTGACACATCTTAAATCAGGAGCAGGGCTTTATGTCCTAGTGTTTTTCTACCTCTCAGCAGTTCCCAATTGCCTGTCTAAATTCAAGAATACCAGTGGCTCAGTAAAAGTGAATTTTACCTTTGGTTTCAAAATGTGGATTCTTCTCCTGGTTCACAGACAAAACTTGATAGATTGAGTGTGAAGATGCTTCTTGCTTTTTACTTTTATTGAAGCTAGGTGCTAAGTTACCATTTTCATCATGCTAATTTTAACACCTTTTATACCATATTTATCAGCAAATGGCATTTCTGAAATTCACATTTGAATCTAATCTTTCTACTGTATATATTGACAGTACATCTAACTTTAGCCTAATTTTACCCAAGATGTGTGAAGGTGCATCTCCAGGTTCTAGAAATGAGTCACCAGAGATCAAAACAGAGATTTTAATATTTGATCAAGAAATAATTGACAAGGCCAGGGACCATCACAGAAGAGACAGGAAGATAAAAATCAGGAGATAGTGAGGAGTGCTGTGAACCCCTGTCTTCATGGGCATCATGCCATGCAGCTGTGTCTGTCTGCACACGACCTGCCACACACAGAAGACCCTACAGAAGAAGCATGGCTGATTGGAAAGAGGAAGGGGGTGGATAGGAGTCAGTAAAGGGTAAGAGAGGGGGAAAGGGTGACTCTAGGCAAAGCATGTTGTGTACGTGTATGAAACTGTCAGAAATCAAAAAGTTAATAATAAAAAGAAATCTGAGCACAACCAATTAGTTAATATGCCTTGAAATCATATCCAATCATTAATTGTATAATTAAGCTCATTCATTTGTTTATTTATTTGTTTGTTTTTCAGACAAGGTTTGTCTGTGTAGCCCTGGAGATCCACCTGCCTCTGCTTCCTGAAGGTCGAGGTTAAAGGTGTCTGCCACTCCTGTGCAGCAGCTCATTCACCTCTTGAAGCTTTTATTGAATCCCTTCAATGTGCTTGGGTGTGGAAACATTAAAATAGTGTTTCCTTCAAGAAACATATAGCTTTCCATATGGATTTTTATTACATGGCTGTAAGACAAGAATATAGTTAATTTGGAGACAAGATAGAAATGGCTATATTTCAGACAAATATAAGTGGATTAAACTGGGACTCCAGAGGGAGAATATTTTCAGCTCAGGAAAGCTTGATAAGAGAGCGCTGAGCTGGACTCCTGACAACAGATGAGAGCAAGCCTTTCTAGGGAAAAAAATAAAATAAAAAAATTAAAATTAAAATTCTGCATGAGCAGAGAGGCAGGGGTGAGAAATGACAGTGCATCCAAGGACTCTCGATTTGTACTGGATTCTTCTTTGAAAGCAAACTCTTCCTTCTGTGCTCTGAGCAAAAGCAAATGAGGATGGGCGACTTACTTCTCCGTTAGCTTTTAGGTAAGTTCTGCAAATGAGAGAAACCTGGATCCAGAATCACTAAAGTCTTTCTTTCCCCTCAGTTGCATAGGGAAGGGGTGCTTGGGAACTTTGTTTTTTGACAAGAAAGGTGTAGCATAGGACCTTGTGCTTATCATCCTAGCTCTCAAGAGGCTGAAGCAAGGGAATTGCTTTGTATTTGATTCCAATTCAGGAATAAATCATAAGACAGATCTCAAAATTAATTATTACTTACATAGTTAATTGATTAAATTAAAAAGCAGAAGGCAAGGACTGACAACTTACATTGCCCTCTGATTTCTACAAATATGCCATAGCCTGCGCAGAAATGTACACAGATACACATGTCAACATGTTTATGCACATACACATTACATACATCTCTCTCTCTCTCTCTCTCTCTCTCTTTCACACACACACACACACACACACACACACACTTAACAAAAGTAAAATATGCTTTAAAGCTGAAGAGAAAACAAGCTGCCTGTGGTGAGCAAATGGGATTACTTATTCATTAGACAAAGCTGAAGAAGCTGCCCAAAGAGACATGTTTCTGTCATTCTTATAAGATGGGAAGTGTCAAAGGGCAGTGAAGCTCCATTCTGGATATATTTTTTTTAAAATAAAACCTTGACCTACACTTAGAGAACGAAGTCAGTGGACATGCATGTTCATGTTGTCCTAGATTAAGCTAGAAATTCTGATTTTTCCCCATGATGAGCATTCTTCCTTTATGCATACTTCCTGCTTCCCCATTTCACCTCCCTCACTTGGAGTAGGCACTCATTCGTTTGCAGGGAGGAAAAGAAGCGAAACTCCCACTCCCCGTGTCTCAGGAGTATTTGCACCTGCTGTGCTCAGTAGTCATTGTCTGCGCATGGACATGCTTTCGGAGCTTTAAGCATTAAGGCAGCCATAGGAAGGTCTTCTGTAAACTGCTAGACCACCCTCAGAGTATCTTGCTCCTTTGGCGGATGAGGGCCATCATGAAATGTGTGGTAATACATTGAGAATGACTATTGAACATGAGTAAAATGCCAGTCATACGGAGTTTTTCTTCAGTATTTTTGGTGTGGAGAAGTCTGGATTTCCTCTGGGGAGAAGAAGCTGTCCGCACTACACACTATATTCACATGAAGCTTTCACCCATAAGAGCTTTTGCTAAAAATCAAATCAAAACAAACACACAAACAAAAAGCCTCATGGACTTATTCAAATGCAAAGCCACACATCCCCTTGTTGAGTGTGAAACCCGCAGGTGCAAAGACCCATGAGTTAGCAGCCTTCAAAGGCTCCAGTTGCCTCTGTGGGAATGTTCGCAGCACCTTCATTTCTGTGGGTGACATGACATCCCAGACCTCTACAGTTGAGTTGCCACCGCTAATTTCATGTAAAGATCTTTTGATAACACATTTGCTTCATTAGCTATAGGAATGTCAGCTTTGAAGTCTGAGTTCTGGCACTGGGCTGAGCAAGATCTTCTGGATCATTTGCTTTATAGATGATTAAAGAGAAGTAGCACGGGCAGGAATGCAGTTAACTCTCATTGGGTCTTTGTTAGCCGTATAAAACCAGGTCCTGTGATGTTATGAATAGGGATTATACTCTGAGATTGAATCTCTAATAGTACCTTATAGCAGTCAATCATCAGTAAGTAAGGTTTTTCTGAGGATTAAATTAAATTAGACAAAATACATTACACAGTAGAATAGTTGGCTATAGTAGGCATCCAACAAATGGATAATCACTGTAATCTTTTTTTTATAGTTTGTAAATTGATTTTTAAGCAGTGTTTCTTAGCCTGACTAAAAAATAAAGCTCCATTATTTAATGAAAGACACGGACGTTTGCTCCTTAAAAATAGTTCTATACACCGACCTTGACATCTTTCAGTGACATGGCAAACTTCCTTCAGTTATCAGATGCTGTGGTCAATTGCTTGTGCTAGCATGGTCAGTCTATGTTGGCCACATGTTTAAGTCACAAATTTAAAGATTTCTATGAGGTTTTTTTTTTAGATATAATTAACCTCAAATTAATCGATTTTGAGTAAAGTAGATTGCTCTCTATAGTATAGGTTGGTTTCATCCAAAGGGTCTTCAGAGGTTTGTCGAAAGGATGGGATTGTGTCTATACTGTCTTAGGGCTCAAGACTTCCACATCAGTATCATAAAATCCAATCTTTCAGATGGTCCCACCAGCTCTTATGATTGCATGCTATGAGAGAGTATGTGGTACGTGTGTGTCTTGAGATCATAAGCATGAATAACTGATTCATGAATAACATATTCCTAGTAAGGAAGATGAGTGACTAAGCCTTTTATTTGAAATCACCTTTGTTCTAGATATTCTTGCTCATAGTAAGCTACTCTACATGTCCTAAGTACTTTAAGACAGGCTACTCAAAGCTAAGCTCTGCAGTATGTTTGGTGTACTAGATACATTTTTGCTTAGATATATTTTTGTTTCAACTCATAATGGGCTTATTATGGTCTCAGTTCAAGGGAAGTTTGGAAATATCTGTGGTGTGTTGAAGTGAACTTAGAAACATGATCAATAGGATGTGTAATAAGATGGATAGGTTCAGGGTGTATGAAGTGGCTCAGTGGGTAAAGGTTCTTGCTGATGGCCTGAGTTCAATCCCCTGAGATTCACGAGGTTGAAATAGAAACTACCACAAGCTGTCTGGCAACTTCCTTAGTTGTGTTGTAGCACACCTACCTACACACAGAGTGAATAGAAAAACATAATAAAGATGGATAAATGCAGATGAAACTTGGTAGATAGGAAATAAAGTAAGTTTCTGTTCATATTTCTTTGTTGCTCTATCTTTTTCACTGTGGAAGGTTCTGTTTCTCAATTTGATAGAAATAATATAAATTATTATAACTAGTATCTGCCTGTATCTATATCAATTTGTACTGATTTCCCATAATTCATTTAACTCAATATATACTTTCTGTTGATTCTGTTTCTCAAAAGACTCTAGACTAACACATTCAATAACTAATTAACACACGTAGGGAATTCAGGAACCCTTCTCTCAACCCCACCGTGAATCCTCTAGAGGAGGCATTTTGTAATTAACTGATGAATATTTGCTGATCTTTAGATCCTGTATATCATACAAAAGGATTTTGCGGCTCTTCTAGTAATAGTTTGTCAGAAGATTGAGTTTTAAAGCATGATTCAAACATTTCTTACAGATATTGAAATAAATCTCTTCAATTTAGCTTTAAAATCAATTTCAGAGTGTCTACAAAATCTAGAAATGTGCAAGAGAGCACTTAATGATGAGACTCAAAGTGTCTTGACCTGATTATGACCAAGTACACCAGTGTCTGAAGGATGCATATGCTGACTTTAATTATTTCATGTACATAGTCATAGTTGTGGGGATAAGGATCAGTGATGGAAACATAAACTAGACTATGTCCTATTTTGCATGCCAATATTAAGTACCATCCATGTGAAATGTTCACTTTTCAAATCGATGCGGCATGTTTGTAGACATACAGAAGAAATACTTAAAAACCTTTAGAAGTAACTACGCATGAAAATCGCTAAAGGAAGCAAAGACAAAAAGCAAAGCTAATCCAAACTTGCGAACCAACCACAGGTGGATTGCCTGTCCCCCACAGCTAGATGAGTTTTCCAGATATTTAATGCAGGGGTCTGCAAGTCCTCCGTGGCAATTGTTCAAGGGTATTGCTGAGAAGCAACAGTTGTCAGCACAGCAAGTTGATGGGGGTGGTCACGTGACCGCTAGGAACACTTTAACTGCACTGACTGCTTGCCCAGTTCTCCAGTGTAAGCAATCTACTATAGTTGAGAAAAGAATGATCACACAGATAGCATGTTGGTAGAAGAGAAGTGACTCTGCCTGCCCTCATGTCCCATTCCTTTGCCCATTGTTTTACTTTGTCTCTGACTGACCGACTTCATGACAAATTTGTAACAAGACTTTTGTTTTTCATCTGTCAAATGAAAGTAATATCTGCTTGTTCTCATAGTAACATTGTGAAGATACAGGAGACAATGTACTTTTTGATGTACATTTGATGTACTTTTGGTTCCACCAATGATAAGTGCTTTTATTCCAGAGGATTATCATTTACTCCACAAGAGACTTGATACCACCTTTAGTCTGTGTAAACCACTGTGAATTCCCTAGGGAGAGACTTGACATTGAAAGAAATTTTACTACAAATAGATAATCTGTGGCGCATGGACTCTATTCTGTTAGCAGCCCCTTACTATTATGAGGGAGAAGTGATGTAAGCTGTAGTAATGTAGAGGAAGAAGAGAAATCAGAGTATACTTAGTCATTTGATCTTATCTTTTGATGTTAAGACCTGAAAGTAGTCCAAGAAACCTACTTAGGTTTCTGAGGTTTCATATATCATACGGATACAGATACTTGGTCTGTGTCACAAGGATCTATAAACTGCCCATCTGACCTTCCTAGTGCAGGTTGAGGGCTGGCAAGATAGCTTTGTGAGTAAGAAGTGCATTTGCTGGCAAGGCTGAAAATTTAAGTTCAATACTTGGAACTTCTATGGTGAAAGAATATACTGGATTCTTCCAACAGATTTTCTCTTTATCTCTAGTTACATCCCTATCGAGTGGATGTGAAAGAGCGTCTCTGTCTCTGTCTCTCTGTGTGTCTCTGTCACTCTCTGTCTCTGTCTCTCTCTCTCTCTCTCACACACACACCATAAAAGCTCAGTTAGTTAATAAATACTTATTAAGCATTTACTATTTGCAACTGGGTTAGATTTCAGTGATATAAAAATGTTCAAGAAAATCACTCAGTGGGTAATAAAATCAGATAGAAAGAATAGCTGCTGTATAGGAGTCTAATCAATTAAATAAAAAACACTGTGTGACATTATGACCCTAAAGTGATGTTTTATTTTTTTTAAAAAAAAAGTTTGATGCTGGAAAAGTTTCTGAGCATCATGAACACCAGTCGCATTTAACCTCACCCACTGACAAAGTAAAGATTTCTTATTTTGATTCTAATGAAATCCAGAACTGTTTCTAAAGGGAGCTACCTTCAGACTTTAGATCAGGAAAAAACCTGGATGTTTCCAGAACAATGCAAGCATTCTGTACTTGTGTGGTGTGGATTCATAGATTTTAAGAACATGATTCACTCTGCTAGAGATGCCAACCTGTATGAACACTTTACGTAAAACAGCTTGACAGAACAGAACCTTACAAAACCAAACAAGTTACATTCACTGAGATTAACATAGAGATGTTGAAAACTTACACCTACGCAAAAGCTTGCACACAGGTGTTTACAGTGTCTTTATTTACAGTTGAAAATATTGGAACTAACTACAACCTCCTTCCATAGATAAATAATTAATTCGTCCTGTCAGTGAAATGCCATTCAGAAATAAAACAAATGAACTTTTCAAATAGGAAAAAAACATGAGGGGAGGAACATGAAATGCAAATTTTAACAAGAGAAACCAATTTGAGAATGCTAGGAAGCATCAAATTCCAAATGGCATTCTGGAAAAGGCAAAATCAAGGAGATAGTAAGATAGTGGTGATGCTCAGAAGCATGAGGGTGGCAGTAAAAGGATAAATAGGAAAAATAGAGTGTCTTTAGGATGGTTCCAGTATTTCTTGAGTAAGTCCACCTCTGTAAGAGCAAATACAGCCCACTAATTTTTACTAGAACCTGTAGAATGGACACAACGCCAATGTGTAACATGGATTTTGGGTGAAAACAATGTATGGATATAGTTGTACTGACTGTAACACATATCACTCTGAGTGCAAGATACTGACAGTAAGGGATGCTATGCTTGTATCGGGACATTGACACGTGTGTACTCTAGCTTCTGAACTGTTTCTAATTTGCTGGAAATCAAAAAGTAGTATAAAAATTAAAACCACATTTTAAGTAAATCATTTGAAAGTTTACATATATGATGTAGGATGTCCTTCTGTATTTGTGATGCTTTAATTGGTTAATGAATAAAGCTGTTTTGGCCAATGACTTAGCAGAGTAAAGCCAGGTGGGGAATCTGAACTGACATATGGGGAGAAAGTAGGCAGAGTCAAAGAGATGCCATATGGCGTTGAAGGAGACTGATGCTGAAATCTTACCAGTAGACCACGGTGTCATGGTGATACATGGAGTAGTAGAAATGGGTTAATTTAAGATGTAAGAGCTAGCTAGGAATGCACCTAAGCTATTGGCCAAACAGTGTTATAATTACTATAGTTTCTGTGTGATTATTTGGGTCTGGGCAGCCAGGAAACAAACATGCAGTCTCTGTCTACATATATACATAATATGAAATTGATGAATCTATTTTAACACATATGAAGGTAATAGGATTCCTATAAAATATGACTTCCTGTTTGTGATATAAGAGTCTAGGAAAGCAAAAAGAACTGATTAAATGAAGACTGAAGTGAGATAAAGTAATTTATGCAGGTAACAAGAGTGTTATCTATCTGTTTTCATATTGCCTTCTTAGGGCAAGGAGGTTTCAACTATTTTCTTAATAGCATCCAGAAATTATATATTACACTATTAGTCTAGTTTTGCTGATGTTACTGAACTAATTTAGACACCGAGCTTCATGTGGTAGACAACAGAACTGCCTTACTTAGCACCTGAACTTGTGCAAAAGACTTTGCTAAAGATCCTGTAACTTAGCTATGCTGGCAAGCCTGAGGTCAAGCGTCACTCTGTGCTAGATGGCCCCTCTTCCTGCCATTGATTCTCATTGTTGTCCTCAGAGTGGACTGAAAAGACGAACCTTCCCACTTGCCTTCTCTTCTTCAGCAGCTCTGCAAAGGGTGTCAGGCTGAGTTGCTTATTTTTGGAATAAGTGTTAATGACTTTAGTTTTTTTTTCTGTATACACTGTTCCAGCAGTGAACAGATTCTTAACAAATCTCCAAAATAAACTCATTTACCAAGGCTTTCTCATAGTTGTCATTTTGGAAGACTGAACAAACATCAGAAAAGCAGTAATCCAAGTTACCATGCCAAGCAAGTGTATGTCCAAGGCCAGGATTTCTCATGTTTGAATATGGATGTGGAACCTAAATTGCTAGATATTTTTTATTTTCTTTTTCTTTCTCTTTTTTCACTTATTTTTATTTATGTTTCTTTACCAGTTCCAGTTTTGATCAACTCGAAAGGTAGGGCTGATGGTTGCTTAAATAAAGATCTGCTCTAGCACACTGAAGGCTGCACTATTTTATTTGGAAGACTTGATTTTATACCAGAGAATTACTAATTGTGGCTCAGACAATCCCTTTCCAGATGGCTGTAGGTTGATCCAAAACACAAAAGGACCCAATTGGTCTAAAGCTTGGATGAGAGTTCCAGAGAAAACTAGAGAAGCGTTAGAGGTAATTCTTCCGCTACCAGAACTCCATGCACACTCTACAGAGTGAGGCTAAGTGGGGCAAGAGAGAAGAATTCAGTACTGACCCTGATGCCTGCTTTCTATGTTTCTTATCAGGAAGACTCACACAAGCATTCGAACTCTTATTTTTCCTGATGTAAGACTTTGTTCGCCAAAATAAGTGGCAGTGCAAAGCCTTCGGGGCTGCTTCCTCCTCCTTACCCTGTTACCATGTATGGAGTATTCCACATTTCTTTCTTTTTGTCCCACTTTTAAGAGTACCTTATTTTCCCCAACTTTCTATTTCTCTTTCATTCCTATCTTTTAATCAACTTTCTTTGTATGAAACAAAAGCATATTCACAGGCCAGGCAAGCAAGTGAGCGTTCTAAAAAGATGAGCATAGAGTAAGAAGATCCCATGACCATCTTCCTGTAGAAACAGCAATATGATGTCAGTTTATAGCAGAAACTGCCTTTGTGGGAGCTAAGGAAAGAAAGTAAGAAACAACAGCCCTTTATTTTATCGCTATAATAAAGAGCTGTATTTGGGAGAAAGCAAGAATAAAAGAAGTGGTCCTTGTTATTCCTCCCTTAATTAGAAAAAAAAATCAAGATGAAGAGAGATATCATTTACTTCAGACTCAAGGACGGAATTAAGCCTCAGTATCATACTTTTAACCCACCATGCTGAAATCCAGTACTTAAGTGGTCTTTGACATAGGCCGGCACCAATCTTCTGGACCCCTGTTGGCTCAACATCCAACACCTGTCCATTTACACAGGTCAGCACAGCACAAAGGAGCAGTCCATCTACTGCAGAGTAGTTCAATGAAATACACACAGGATTTGACCTTGAAAATCCGTGACAGGGTGGTAAAACCCCAAACAAGGAAGACACCAATGTTTCTTGTCCGTAGAACAGTGTCTTTTCGTGGAGCTTCTAAACTTAACCTGATGCCAGGCAGGGATCCACAGCCTCAAGCAGACAGACTTTCTTCCAGGGAGCTGTGGTGTTGGCTATCTATACACCACAGGATAATGAAGGTCATAGGAGCACATGTTTCTGTCCTACCTCTGTGCTACATTGGTCATGGAGGCTGTCGTCTTCAGGTGCAACACCGTGTTGCAGTATCTGTGTTCTCAAGAGGGCAAAACTCACAGATTTTCCAACTCCAGGCTGTTATTGCCTGAGAAAGGATAGAAGGTAGAAAGTCGTACTAACTTATGACCTGCCTACCCATAGAGAGGAAATGTTTCTGATGTACTACAATCTCTGATTAGACAACATATCTGGCTCTGCGTTAGCTTCTTCATGCTATTTCTGAGGGATATACTGAAGTTTTACTTAGAAACTCAAACCAGTCTTTGCAGCCCTTTACAGGGATATCAGTGATAATATATAAACTATGGGTTTGTGGCAAGCCTACATAGGTGCTACCTATTAGCAGCAGCTTGCTTAGAATTTCTGGAAAGACAAGTATAAACACAGTCAGATAATGGAGTCTGGAATAAATAAAGTTTCAGTGTGGAGATACTGGTGTGTGTTTACAAATCATGCAAGCTTTCAGGGTGGGGCTGGCAAAACAGATGGCTCAGGAGATAAAGGCACTTGTTGCAAAGCATGACAACCAGAGTTTAACTCCTAGGACCCACACATGAAAGGAGAGAACTGACTACATGCACACACACACACACACACACACACACACACACACTACGTGAACTGTTGTGGAAGGGTCTTCCTTACTACAATGAACTCACTTAACAATGAAATACAGGAAAATGACCACATGCAGCTATTGATATGACTATATTCTGTGAAAAGAGAATGTAAAATATCAGTTTTAACTTAATGAACATTATGGACACACAGCAAAACAGTGTGATATTTCATCACAGGAAGATAAAGAAATTTAAATAAATTTAGATAAATCAAAACAAATCTTTGAGCTTAATTGTGCAATAAATGGGAGGAAAAAATACCCAGTAGGGTCCATTTGAAAATGCGAAGTCGGAGTTAAACAAAAGAGACATAACAAACAGAAACGACAGTGTTTACAGGTACACGGGGAAAGCATTGCAAGAGCAAACATATGGGGAATGGGGGCCAAAATGGAAGCTGAGAGTACCAAAAGTGTAAAAGTTTTATCATAAGAGGTAATAACATAAAACTTCTCAGTGGTAGAGAGGGTATATAGGTACGGAAAGGATTAAGTTACCTCTTAGAATTAGCTCAACAAGGACTATTCTAAGACAGTATAATCAAATTCTCAAAGACTATGAGACAAAGAGAGCCCTCAAATCATTGAGGGGGACATAAACAACACATAAAAGACGTTCAATCTGCTCCCAGTAGACTTTCCAACCAAAGCTTTACAGGCCAAGACAGAGTGAGCTGAAATAGTCACAATCTCAAGGAAAAGAAAAGATGACAACGAATATTATTATATCCAAAGATGATTACCTTTCAGAATTAAACAACAGGGCCTGGAGAGACGGCTCAGCAGTTAAGAACACTGACTACTCTTCTGGAGCACCAAGGTTTGATTCCCAGAGTCTGATATGGTGTAACTCCAGTTCTGGGGTATCCGACTTCCTTGGACACCAGGCACCCATGAGGTACACAGACATACAAACAGGAAAAACACCCATACACATAAAGTAATAGAATAAAATAACCTTACAGAAAGAGAAAAATAAGTTTAAAATTAAAGGTGAGACAAAGATATTCACACAATAAGAAAAGCTGGGAGAACTTATCACCACAAGACATGTGTGATTATAAAAGGCTAAAATGGTACTTAAGTTGAAAGAGACATTGATGGTCAAGAAAAAAAATTCAGGAATCACAAAATTTAATAATAAAAATTGAGTATACAGACAAGTTCAGAATGTTATGATACTGCAAGTATGTCATACAAAATATTTATCTGTAATATGAAAACTAAATATAAAATAATTTAAAAGTTGTTATTACATTATTGTGTTATGATGCAGATGACACAAAAAGATGCAAAAGGGAACATTAAATATTAAAAATGAAATTAAGAGCAAAAATTAATAAAGGAGAAATTGAAACAGTACAAAAATCACAACAAGATAGGACTTTTTTTAAGAAGGCAAAATGAGTAAGGTCTTAGCAGACTAAGAAAACGAAAGGAATACTCAAAATCAGAAATAAAAAGAATTCAGTAACTGTCAAAGGCTCATCAGTCACTGATGTCAATGAGTTTATGTCAAAATATGACAGTCTAGAAGAAACAATCCTTGAAACAGTTCGATAGATTGGATGCAGAACACAAGTGGATGATGATGGTCCATTGCAGCTCTGGGTACAGTTGCACTAACAGGTGCCTGGGAGGTAGCCCTGCGATGTGTGTAAGGGCATTTGCAGACATTTTTAACCAAGAAGGAATGAACCACACTGAATGTGGATGTCATCATGCCATGGGCTGGGGTCCTGAACCCATAAAGGAAGCAAATAAGGTAGGAATGAGCATTTCTTTCTCCCTGCTTCTTAATTATGAACAAAATATGACCAACCATTCTCTTCATCATTACACTGCATCTTCTCTGCCTCTATGGACTAACTGTATTCCTTCAAATTGTGAGCCAAAATTAGCTCCATTTCTTAAAATGCTATATTCAGATATTTTATTAAATAAACTAGAAAAAAATGAATAAAGAGATGGAATCAGTAATAAAAGCTCTCACCAAATTAAATCAGAACCAGATGGAGACACTGCAGATTTCTAGTTTTTTTCCCTTGTGATTTTCCAGGTTTTTTTTTTAAATCAGTTTCCCTTCCCTCTCTTCTCCCAAGATTCTCCATGTACCTCTTCTTTCCCTCAGATCCAAACCCTCATCTTCCTGCCCTCAGAGAAAGCAGGCCTCCCAGGGTCTTCGACCAAACATGGCACAGCAAGCTACTATTTGATCTGGCACATACTAACACATTGAGACTGAACAAGACAACCCATTTGGAGGAAAAGTTCCCACAAGCAAGCAAGAGAGTCGAGACATCCTGTGCTTTCTCTGTTGGGAATACCAAGCCACTCAGTCATAATATATAGGCAGACATCCTAGGTCAGTTTTCTTATAAAAAATTGAAGCATATCTCCTATACTATATAAATAATCCTAAGAAGTATGCCAACTTTTTAAAAGTCTTTCCCCAAGATGAGGAGTAAATTCTTCTAAACTCAGTCTTCAAGGTCACTATTACCCTGATATTAAAAACAAGACAGAAAAGGACACAATAAAAAGGAATTTACAAGCCAACACTGTTGGTGAAAAGAAGTACAAAACCAAGTGCTAGAAAACATCAAATGGGATCTAGCAGTCATTTAGAAGACTGTTCTTCCTAATCAAATGGCATTTGTTCCAGGAAGAAAAAGGATGCTACAACATAGGCAAATCAATAAATATGATAAATACATTAAGAGAAGGGAGTTTGACCTCTATGATTATTTTGATACAGAAATCTACGTAATAAAATAAAATATGCCTTAGTATCTGAAATTATGATTAAGTTAGCCTCACCTCAAAGGAATAAAAGCCACATATAAGGTCTTAGCAAGCATCATTCTATCTGAGACCTGCATAAGAACATCAAGGATGTTCACTTACACCATCCATACATCAAAGTACTTGAATCCCTAGCCAGGACAATCAGGTGAGTATAACAAATGCAGAAAGCCCCCAACGATCCATGGAATTCTCTTACAACTAATAAGTAATTTCTTCAAAGTCTCAGGATATGAAATCAGCACCAAGAGGACTTGGTGACATAGCTCTGCAGGCAAGTATGCTTGCCAGCAAGCCTGACAACTTGAATTCTGTCTCCATAACCTCCATGGTGGAAGGAGAGAAACAACTGTTGAAAACTGTTCTTTCACTTATTGTGACATGTGCACACACACAAACACACATGGCTATTGCCATTGACCTTGGTTGCCTCTCTAAGAACTTGAAGCTAAGACCCTGACCCTATTGCTGAAGACACTTCAGACCCAGGACTTGGAGGAATGGAGTTGGAAGTGTAAGGAGGCTCCCACCATGAGCGCTAGCTCTCATAGTACCACACAAGGTGCTATGAAAACAACCAAGGAAGAAAAACAGTCCTACCCAGTGTAATCTACCAACTCCAACAGTGATGATCTCGGGAAGATACCCCCCAGTGGTGCAATCGTGACACTTTTATCTTGGAGGTAACAAGTGCTGTCCATGTCTGGTACTGTAAACCTCAGTAATTACCAGCAGCTAGAGATGTCTCAGACTCTTAAGGAGCACCTATCACTGTCATTTCCCTAAACCAATAGGCTTTCTAACTTCACTCTCAGTGTTTAACCTTATGCCAACAGCTAAGTATAACTTTAACTATCCATCAAAGATGCTTCCTTTTGCTACCACAGAGATCCATATCAGGTCATAATGCAGAAAATAAAATACTATGGGATACCCAGTTTCAGCCAACACATTTATAATGGAACCTCTATACCTAAGGCTCAGGGAACGTCGTGGAAAAGAAAGTAGAAAGGATGTAAAAGCTAGAAGATTGTATCTGCTGTCAGACAGTATTCAGACATTACAGGGAAACTCCACCCACAAAATCTCAAGACTATGGTTGACTAAACAAGACATAAAGAACAGTAACCCCAGTTCCAGTTGACATGTTAACATGTTTCAGGGAAATGTCACAAGGACACAACCCCAGATGAAAAGCTACAGGAAAAAGATGGCATCTGAGATAGGGAAAATTAGTTTTATTTTTTCCCCAGGGATGAGTTCATGGACAGGTTAGTTATCCAATTCCAAATGTGTTGCTCTACAATACATATAACTGATATTAAATAGACTCAGTAGAAGATGGGAGTGTGGCAAGGGTGGAATTGGAAGTAGAGAGGGAGGTGTCCAAATGATGTCAATTCTATATTCATGAATTAAATTCTTAAACAGATAAAAATTAAATTAAAAAAATATACATATATGTAAGATCATAGAGCTACTAGAAGAAATCCTAAGACAATAGTTCAAGGTATGGAAAGATAAAGGGTGTATTTTAAGATAAGGACACAGTGGTAAAGGAACACAAAGCAAAAATAGACAAATATGATAATATCACCCAACGAATAGATAATCTAACAGAGTTTATAGAAAAATAGCATCAAACACAAAGCTTTTCCCAGAAAAAAAAAACTTAACACAATGTAGTTATAACCTACTGATGGAAAAACATTGCAAACTGTGTACCTGACAAGGGTCTAATATCCAGGATACAGAAGGAACTCAGTTCAGGCAAAACAAGAACAATGAAATGAGGGGGAAAAATCTGACTTTAAAATCGCAGTTGTCTCAATCAGATATTTTTCAGAAGGAAGTACACAAACACGACATGAACAAATGTTCAACAAAGTCATCAGAGAAATGTAAATAAAGAACTGTAGTGAGGGACTGGGACTAAGGCTCGAGGACGAAAATGATTATCTAGCTCTAAAATTGAAATGGCTTCAGTTTGTATCCCCAGCACTCGTGTGCATACCAAGCCGGAAGGCAGCCCACCTGGAATCCCAGCAGCTAGGGCAGGGAGCTCTTTTTTTTTATTTTTTACTTATTTTTCCATTCAAAAATTTCCACTTCCCCCCCTTCCCATTCCCCTTCCGCTTCCTTCTCCACTCATCCTCCTCCCTCCCCCTCCAGCCTTAGGAAAGGGCAGGGTACCCTGCCCTGTGGGAAGTCCAAAGCCCTCCCCCCTACATCCAGGCCTAGGAAGCTGTGCATCCAAATAGACTAGGGTCCCAAAAAGCCAGTACATGCAGTAGAAACAAGTCCCAGTGCCATTAGCTCCTTTTTCAAATCAGTTAGTCCTAGTGTTGAGTGAAGGAGCCTGCTTCAATATCTTTTAAGATAGTGTTCAAGGAAGATGCCTAACAACTTCTGAACTTCACACACACATTCACCCAAACACACACACATACACATACACACACACACACACACACACACACACACACACACACACACGGACACGGACACGGACATGGACAGGGACACACACACATCTCACCATATCATCATAATGAAAATCAACATAATGAAAATCTCATTGGAAAGCAATATCACCTCTCTGTAGTTAGAAAGGATTTTTTTTGGGGGGGGACAAGATTTTTCTGTGTAGCCCTGGGCGTCCTGGAACTCGCTTTATGGCCAGACTGGGCTCAAACTCACAGAGATCAGTCTGCCTCTGTCTCCTGAGTGTTTGGATTAAAGGTGTGTGCCCAGCTTAGAAAGGATTTTTATCAACAAACAAACAGAAGATAACAAGTGCTGAGACAAAACAGAGAAAACTACTATTACTCTTTGTTGGTGGTAATTTAAATTAGTGCAGCCATGGTGAAAAGCAAGAAATAAAGATCACACTATAGTTTGATACTGGGTATCTGAAGGAAACAAAATCTCAAAGAAAAAAAATACTGAGCTCCTATTTATTGCACTGCAATAAATGACTAGGAATTGGAAATACCCTGTGTGCCCATCAGCTGATAAACAGATTGAAAAAAAAATGAACCAGTGGAAAAGTGTAACCAGAAAGAGAATGCAGTTACCCAGGAAATCATCCTGGAAAACAATGTAACCAGATAGAGAATGAAGGCATTGAAGAAATCTTCCTGTCATTTGCAACATCAAATAATTGGAGATTATTACAAAGTGAGCTAAGTCAGACTCAAGAAGACACATGCCACTTGATATCCACAGACGTAGACTCTGAAAGAGCCTAGGAATAGTGAATGAGGAGGAAGAGTAGAGGAAGGAGAAAGTGAAAAGATACAAACAGGTGACAGAAGGAACCAGCCCTGTTGCTCAGTGTGGCATCGATAGATGAGAACAATAAATAATATTTTATTTTTATGGAACCAGAAGAAAGGATTTTGGGTGGTTTCACCAGGAGAAGAAGTCAAATGTTAGAAAAGACAGTTATTCCTATTCTGGTTTGAACATTACAAAACCACTATTAAGACAATGAAATGTGTCATGGAGAACTAGAGCTCAACAAATTGAAATGCATGGCCCACTGTAAAGTCCCCAATTGCTGATGTACCTCTAATTCTGCCCTAGTCCCAGGGGTTTATTCTAATGCCGTGCTTTTTTCCAAGAATGTGAAACATGACACCTCTTACTCCCTCATACTTATTTACCAAATTCTAGTCAGCAAATTGGCGCCAGCATCACACCAGATATCAAACACCCATCACTGTACACTCTCGAAAGGGCCAATTTGTGCCTTCCCAGGAATAAAAATACATAGTGGAGTACAAGCTTTATGGATAGCTCCTTTTTGTCTTTAGCCCCACGATTTCTTTAACTTTGAAGTGAATTGGAAAAGTTAGCTGTCAAGCTAAAACACTGCTCTACAGGGTTATCGGGGCAGGTGTCTTTAAGCCCACTTCTTCAGAGCAGACCTGTTATATTTGCATGAACAGTTCAATCCATTTGCCCTTCCACTCCTGGGAGGTGCCTTCTTTCCCTTAGTTTGCATGCAGTAAAAACTCACCCCCTTTTGATGTACAAATCAATGGGTTTTGATTTATATAGTCATTACCCAGGTCTACTCATTGTCAAACTCAGGAAAAGGAAGTTCGGGTCCTGATCTCCACCCAAAAGTTCTGCCATCAAGAGACACCTGCTCAGCATCTCTTACCCACAAATCAGACGCCTTTTGTGTGACCCCCTCGATGTTCTCCAAAGAGTAAAATGAAAGTGGATCTTTCTTTGTCTCCAAATACCCCAACCGCAGAACTATTGAGTAGTTATGCTGCGAAGGCCCGGAACACTAGAGAAGCACATATAATCTCAGAATATCATACCTGTAGCTTTGAAGTATTCCCATTAAACTAACATAAAGAGCAAAAGCAAGGACTTATCTTAATATTCAACATTTTGCGCATTTCTTAAATCTAAATTTTCTCTACTATAACCATAACACACTTATCATATTAAGTTGAGTAATGGATCTCAAGGTATTTTTATAGTTAAAATCCATGTGTTGTCATATATATTCATTTTAGCTACTACATTTTCAAATTCAAAAGAATTGCATTTTACAAAACATGCCGTCTAGAGGGCATTGCCTTAGTATCTTTAAAACCCTTTAAATATTTTGGTAGTTTTGCCTTGGCCTGTCCTTTCAGTATGTATTCCTTTGTCAACTAAGCATATTTTCCTGTTAATATTATTTTTTCTAATTGTTTAATTTCAGTTTGGCTCCTATAGCATGTTTTGAATATGAATAATTATCACCTTTCATTTAATTAGTTCCCTTGGAGATTTAGAACACTTAGCCATAGTACCTTATTTATCTTCTTTTAAGTTGATAAAGTCTGTGCCTTCCTTGCTTTTTATGGAGATTAATAGAAGATGCTGAACAAACTCCCTGAAAGCTGACCTGGAACATGGAGCTCTCCAGCCTCCACACTGAACACTGTGCTTTGCATTCAAGGATGTCAACATGGTGTGTGCACTCCTGCTTCTGCAAGTATGTCAAATATTGTTATTAAGTCCCTTTGGGAAATTGTTCTCAGGTTCTTGTGTTTTCTTCTGTAGCCCTTCTTTTATTTAGCCAAGGTGCTAAAAGAAGCACACTTGCTTTTCATTAAGAAATAAAAAGATATGGGGGTTACAGGAGCATTGGTAGAAGATAGAAAAGGGTGTTCACAGTAAAAGAACATATTCTGGTTAGTCAAACCTTCAATTTTAGCTAAAAGCTTGAAGGTCAGGAGGAAGGAATTTGTACTTCGCTTCAACGTGAAATTTAAAGTAAGCACAACTTTAACTCAGAAAAAAATCTAGCCAGTTAGTGTGTTCTTGTTTTATAATTTCAGTATAACACTAAAGTAAATGATTCCAGATATTTTCTCATGAGGCATTTAATGGCATCAATCTAATGTCTTCTCAATGAAAAGAAGTACATACAGTTTTGTTCTTGACTGCCAATTAAAGAGATCCACATTATGTTTAAGATGTTGATGCTACTTGCCAAGCCTATTAATGAACGATTGCAAATGTCTTCCACCAACAACACCACTCTGATCACACAACACGACAGACATTACCAATCAACCACAGTGGGGTGTCCCACTGCACCAGTGGAAATCCCCAAATCTCTTTGCTGAGCATTCTATGTCAAGCTTATAAAAGCACTGGAAATTTAAGTTTACTTTCCATTGATTATGTAACTGCAAGTTTCACACTGTCCTGAGGTATCAAACTCATAGGAACCATTTCTCCAGTTGCATCTAGCTGTGTGGGTTGCCGTTCTATTTGAATGACCCTGATAAAACTCTCATTAAATACTGTGCAATTGTCCAAGGCTTATCACAGGTGTTATTTCTATCCACAGAATATTATAAATTAACAAACCTTCTCACTTAATAACATGGCAACCTTTTGAAAGACCTGCTCCAACTGTACTCTTTTCATACATAAGACCTATTTACTTCAATGGACCATGACGATGAAGTGATAGAGCCGCTTAACCAAACAGTCAAATATATAACTTCTATTTTAATGAAACTCAGAGAATACAAGGATCGTGAGTGTAACACACACAGGAAAATAATGAGCAGGATTTATATTTGCTGGGAGCTGTATATATTTATACTTACACACACATACACATATATATAACAAATCAATTGGCACTAAGTTCATTTAGCTTCATTTTTACACCTCCTAGCCCAGGAATTGTGTAGCCTACAAAACAATTTCTATTTTATCTGTACCATCTAATTAATTAAATGGCCCCAGAGTACCAGACTCACAAATCTCCTTAATAGCTGAATACCGAAATAAAGGCTGCTCACCCCTACTAGAATAATATTTGCATATCCCCACCTGTGATGGGTAATAAGTACCTGCCACAAATCAGAATTATGAATTTTGTACGCCTAACAAAACCGCAGGGGAAATTATACCTCAGACATTCCATAATAATTGCAGCTAAGCTGTTTAGTGCCATCTACTTATTCTGCCTGAAGTGTTTAAAGTAGCAACAGTTGTAAATGAATTCAGGCACATATTCAAGGGATTTTTTTTCAAAAAGTTTTTCTGTCTTGCCATATGTAATTATCTTTATGGAAGTATTCAGCTGCAAGTTGTAACACATTCACATTTAAAGAAGCAAATTTCGAAAAAAAAAAAATACAGAGTTGCACCCATCAGGCAGTCGTGTCTGTTAGAAGTCTGTCCTTGGAACATGGGGATACTTTTATGTGTGTGTGAAGGTGTTGATAGGAGTGGATTTACTAGCTGGGATGGGCTTCCACAGGTTGCTTCTATCTGATAAAATAGTATTCCAGATAGAAGGTCACGGGTGTCATCTCAATGGAGCAGTAATTGGGTGGGTCAAGTCAATATTCAATATGAAGTAACATGGACCTTTTATGGCATGGCTTGTCTGAGCACTGATTATGTTGTGATGTCCATAGGTCCCTTGGAGAGATCTACCCTGAGACTACTGCAGTATGGGGACCTTGTCTGAGAACAGTGGCTATTTCTAAGGGGTGTGTTTCTTTTTGATGCTCACTACTACAGGGATGGTGCCATGGGAAAACCCAGCACAGAAGGTGAGCAGGAGAAAATAATAGCACCTTAGTATTTACTCCTAATAGCAATGACCAAGTTCTGGTTAACTCTGGTATCTGAGTAAATGAAAAAAAAACTCCAAGAACGGGCAATATTATCCTGTTTGGGGGGTACAGAGTTTCCTTACCAATGCTGATGGCAGTGAGGTATTTTTAGAGAGTCTAGAAAACCTGATATTAATTTGGTTAAGGATTATACACTTGTTATTATAAAGAAATCAGTATCTGTGACTTTCCTTTTCCTCATATTCAAAACATTATATATATCAGCTTTATTAGGCTGAGGTTATAAAATAGCCAGTGAAGTGCTTGCTTTGAAAACACAAGGATCTGATATCTAGTCCCAGAACACATGTTAGGGAACAAAGGGCAATCAGTCTGCTGCCATACACTTGAAAATTCAATGGAAGAGGCAAAGCCACATGTAGCCCTGGGGCTCAGAAGTCCAACCTATTCATTGTCAAATCCCAGCCAACGTGAGACCCTGTCTCAAAACCCAAAGATGGATGGTACCAGAAGGATGGCGCCTGAGAGTATTCACTGCTCTCCAAATGCACAAGCACACAATACATAAATGCATGCATTCCTGGGCACACACATGTACCCACATATACAAACATATGCACAGACATGTGTGCATGCTCAGAGATGTGGGAGGGTCCACCTGTATTTCTGTGTTTTGATTGGTAAATAAAGGGCTGCCCCTGGCTTATAGTTAGTCCAACCCTTAGGTGGGCGGAGTAGACAGAACGGAAGTTCTGGGAGGAGAAGAAGGAAGTGGGGGCAGAAGCCATGAGCCGCCGCCGGAGATGGGTGCAGGTTAGAGACCTTTCCAGTACGTCACCACGTGGTGACTTACAAACTTTTATAATGGGTTAGTTTATGAGGAGAGGGCTAGCCGGGAAAAGGCTAGTGATATATAAGCCGGGCAGAGTTTAAATGAATCCAGTTTGTCATGTGGTTATTTCGGGTGCAGGCAGCCACCAGTAGCTGTGCGGGCCAGTGGCTGGGGGCTTGGGAGCTGGGTGCTGGGGAACACACACCGCTCCCCTAATTACAACACAGAGATAGTTTTATCTGTTTATTAATTGATCAAAGAAATTACCTACTGCTTGAAGAGGTAGTGGTTTGAGTAGCACACTGTACACAGTGTAAGGTTGTCCTTATTTATAAATGATTGTCTCTTTTCCATTTCTCCATTAAAATTTGGCCTATGAGCTTCATAGGAATGAAATGAGCTTCTATTCTGAAGACTTTTCTGAAGAGGTGAGTGAAGGGTGTCAGGGAGATAAGAAAGAAGAGCACAGAATCTCTTCTGCTTCTCTCTCTCTCTGTTCCTCCTTCTCCAAGTGTATGTGTTTGTGTATGTCCATATGCACACTTGGCCTGAATGTGCACATAAAAATATCAATCTCATTTAGTAGTAAAGTGCTTAAAATAATTAGAATTTATGTATTTTCAAAAGAGTAGGCACAATGGTGCAGGAGTGGCCATGATGTGATTAAGTCAGGTTGCTGGAGGCTCCCTAAGGTGACAGAATGGTCTGTAGGCTTCTGAAGAAAAGCTTATACAACCTATTACCATGATGAAGTGAATTTTCAAATTACATTTTATATTTGTAAAGGACTACCAGGCAAGGTCCCTATGGATTGTCAAATACTACATAAAATGCTATAAAAACCAGACCATAATCTCTCACTAACTTACACATTAGCCTCAGGCAGTAAAGATGGTTTTTATTGAGCCAGATTTTGTGAGGGAAAAAAAAAGAAAGTTACACACAGTTTATCCTGGCTTTTCAGGCACGGATCATCTTCCCTGAGTTAACATGACGTATTCCAAGTGATTAAACGAACTTGTCTCGCAGCTCTTGCCGTGCACTTGAAAGGAAGCAAAGCAAAGATGGATTTACTGCGCAAAATCTCTTCATTCTGTCCCCATTTTATTCAAACCGTTACTACGGAAGTCAAGAAAGGCAAAAGGAAAATTAAAACTTCAATAAGGCATCTTGCAGAGACCCACCTGTGTTCTGTGCTGTGATTCACTTACTAGCCTGTACCTTTGAAAATCAAAAGTAAGGCATGTGGGAAGGAATCCAAAGACAGGGATACACCATTGTCAGCCCCATGGATGGTCATGGCTCAGGAAAAGCATAGTTTGGACTTCAGTTTCTTTAGCATCACTGATGAGCCAAGTAAGCCTGGTGTTGTGATAAACTGGTATTTCTTTCCTTCTCTTCAAGAGTAGATATTTTGGAGCAGTTTGTCCTCAGATTGACAAGATGTGACAGATGACTGGATGCCCCTGATCCTGTAGTCAGAAAGTTGAATGTTTTGATGTGTTTCACCATCCTTGCAGTTGCGTCTTTGTACAGACATGGAAGCATCTCCGTGGAGGTGAGTTCCTGAGCACCGAGATTTGTATGTTTTGCATCTTAATTGGATATCTGTAAATTTGGCTATTTCTAGAGTGAGCTCACAGAGAAATTCAGATCTCTTCACCCTTAGTCTTTCGACTGGATCAGCTGAAGAGTAACTCTTCATGAGTCACACAGTTAGTGGAAAAAAGGTGGTGGCCAGCCTGAGTCCTGAGAATTTTAAGTGTGTGGCCCATATCTAATTATGGCTTACAAAGTCATGAAAATGTGCTATGCTAGAAAGCTCATATGAGCTTCATGCTGGTCTTTTCCTGTCTTATACTGTTTGCATACTAGATTTATAACTTCAGGTAGATAAGTGTCCAGAGCTCCAAGTTTCATTCGTTTTTCAAAAGACATTTTTCCAAAATAGTATGGTATTATTTGGGGTTCTCTAGAATGACTGTATATTTTAAGTCATCATATGGACTAGTAGTCCAATGGCTGCCTGCATACAAGAGAGGCTGAGAGTTAGATCCCATAGCAGTCTAATGAAATGCCTGGAAGATTCCTGGAGACATACAGGATTCAGTCCATTTTAGAAGGCTGAAGAAGCTGGATTGTGATGCCAGTGAAGGACGACAGGGATTGGTACACTCACACTCACCAGAGGGTAGCAAATGAGGTTGACCCGAACACTGGAACTTCTTTGCATCTGGATGACAGCTGGAAAGTATCTCTTCCTCAGCGGGGGGCTCTTCTTTGCTGGGTTGTTTCCTTTCTAGGGTGATCTTGCAGATTTCCACAGAGACCTGTTTCTTACCTGATACCGGATTCCAGATCTAATGAAGATGAAGACTCATCAGCACAATTGTTGAAAAGATTAAATATACTCCCTTGAACAGCCAGGGCTAAACTACTTTCCTGGATCTTGGGATTTCAGAGCCCCAGAATTGTAGATTTTAAGAGGCTAAATGCAGAAGACGGGGCTTTAGTGGTCAGAAAAGGAACTATTTTTATATGCATAGAGAACATTAAATGTCTCATTGACATGAGAAACAAAGCAGTAATTTTTTTTTAATTTTTTTTATTTTTTGGTTTTTTGAGACAGAGTTTCTCTGTAGTTTTTGGAGCCTGTCCTGGAACTAGCTCTTGTAGACCAGGCTGGCCTTGAACTTACAGAAATCCGCCAGCCTCTGCCTCCTGAGTACTGGGATTAAAGGCATGTGCCACCACTGCCTGGCCCCAAAGCAGTAATTTTTGAGGATAAAATCAAAAGAACTATATTATTACATGTGATTTTTAAACCTGTAACTAAAATGATTTTAATTCTTTCAATTTTAATATAGGGATTGGAATTCAGTAATACATTTTTCTAGTTATTTACATTATTCACAAAGTCCACTTACTTTATGTATTTGTAATATATACATATATATCCCATTCTTGTGTTTTGGAAAATATAATGATTTCATAGTGGGAATTCTTTTTGAACTGGCAATAAAATAAAGATTTCTAAAATATAGTTTTAGGCCTAGAGTGAAGGGCCTCCTGTGTACTAGGCAAGAGCTTTCTCACTGACTACACCTCCGGGCCACAAGTGTCACAACAAATGCTGGAATTCTTCCACAACTATCTTGGCTGATTTATTTAGTCAGAGTTTGCATATGCATATGAATGAAACAGTCCAGCTGTTCTTATGGGGGAAAAAAAAAGGAAGCAACCAAAAATCTAAATGAAGCCAAGCCAAAATATACTTTGTAAACAGTGGGATATATAGTATCTATCAAAATTTCTTAGATTTCTGAAGCAGCTACTTTAATAGGCATCAGAATAAAAACTCAGGTAAAATGAAACATGGGTTTTATATTTGTGGTAAGCTAAGCCAATCTTGAGAAGATTGATTTTCTTCTCTCTTTTTAAAGTTCTATCCTTCCTTTCTCTTGACCATGCCTCTTCTGGTCTCCTGTTTCCGCAGATCCCCTTTTAATTATTCTATTTCCACTGTCAAGATTATTTATTGTTTCTGTAAGATTTATCAAATTAAGCAGTTGGTTTCTTAGTTGGTATAAACTTTTTGCCTAGGAATTTTTTCCATATGCTTCTGTTGTTTATTTTCAAGACAGGGCCTTGACATCGTGCCAATCCTCCCACTTTAGCTTCTTGAGTGCTGGGATTACAGATCTGAGCCACCACACACAAGCTTCTCTTTGGTCTTCCCACTTAAAAATGCTCTGTAACATGCATGGAAAGAGCAATGGGTTGTCCTGCTAAAACTGAGCACAATGATAATGATTTATCACTATGCTCATAGATGAGTGTGTTTCTCAACCCTCATCAGAGGTACTTCCTTAACACAGAGCCCCTACAACTGGTGAAGGAACAGAGACTAAGTGATGTAGCCAGTAAGCCACGACCATGTGGTGATACACATATTACTAGATATGGGTTAAATTAAAATGTAAAAGTTAACCAACAAGAGGCTAAAACTAATGGCTAGGCAGTGATTTAATTAATACAATTTCTGTGTGGTTATTTCGGGTATAAGCTAGCCAGGACCAAAACAGGCCTGTGGGTGGGAGCCGGGCACCTGGAACACAGCCCGCTCCTCTTCATACAACAAATAAGAGACTGTGGGATGCTCAGTTATAAATGATCAACAGCACAGTTCTTCCACACAAAGCTCCAGGATTACTGCAGAAAAGGAGGCGGAAAATATGTTAGCCAGAGATTCTCCAATGACTACTTGGAAAAATGGTTTCTGGACACAACAGGGAAGTTGCCCGTATGAACTCACAGTGGTGGTTAATGTAACATGAAGGCTGGCTTGTTGGGGTTACTGTCCCACCCAGTACCCCACAGCCTGCAAGCCCCAAAGAAAATCACACAGAGGTCTCTATAAGATTATAAATGGATTGGCTCATTAGCTCAGGCTTCTTACTAGCTATTGTAACTTAGATTAACCCATTGTTCTTATCTATGTTAGCCACATGGCCGGTACCTTTCTCATCACATGTTGCCTCTTCGGTGGTCTGCGCAGGAATGACAAGGGAGCTTCCTGCTTCCCCAAATTCTCCTGTTCTCACCTCTACTTCCTGTCTGGTTTCCTGCCTATACTACCTGCCTGGCCAATCAGCATTTATTTAAACACGTGGTTGACAGAATACAGACAATTCTCCCGCACCAGGTTAAGACAGTATATGCAAGACAGACACAATTCCAGTATGGAGAGGGGGAGGGGAGTCTGAAGCTCCACCTTTAATTGAGGCACTCTAGGCAAATCACAGATGCTGGCAAAGGAAGAGTCAGTTTTCCTTTAGGGTATGACCTTGGGTAGGTGATTATGCTCTAGTGGAAAACCACACATCCAAAAGCATATGAGAAGCCCAGGTTGGACTTTATGGGGTTAAGAAAAAAAAAGAAGTCATTAAGTTGAAAGGGAAGTGAACCTGAGAGAAGTTGATGGAGGGAAGAAGACAACAATAGAGAAATGGTCTCTTGCTCATCCCTGTTTTTCTCACTGTCTTTAATTTTTCTCCTACTTACTCCCCTTTGTTTTGTATCCTTTTTTTCCCCTAGACCATACTTTTATTTTATCATTCAATTTTTTTAAAAAAATACTTATTCTTTTTTATGGTTGTGGATGATGCAGCATTGCCTTTCATTTTTTACTTGTGTGTCTTGTATATCTGGTTTGTTTGCGAGTTGGTACTGTCACTCTGGTTTGTCTTCTCCTCTCAGCATCACTGAGCGTTGATTCCTCCAGGCTGTGCTGCTCACCAGAAGAGGGTTGCCATCACAACTGACGGGCAGACCACAACAGAAAGCAAATCTGTGAGGAAATAAGGCTTCTCAACACCATTAGCAGTTCTTATGCTTCACTTTCTTCTAACTGTGCTGGAGGCATTACTGTTTGGGTGGAAGCATCACCCCCAGCCCCTGGCATTCATATACCAAAGAGTCTGAGAAGTCCGAGATGTTTGGGTGGAAGGTCTGTCCCAAACCTCCTCCCGTGGGAGTTGTGTCAGTCCAGACTCCACCTCCTAGAAAGCTACCAAACAATGACCCCTTGCCAAAGATGCTCGAGATCACTCCCACAGGGTATTTAAACTGCCCCCTAGAAAACAAACACATGGTTAGTTTTCTGGTCTTCCTTCCTCGTCTCCTATCTGGAGGCTGGAAAGTCAACCAGGAGCATTGGTATCCATTAAACCTGGTCTTTTTCTAATTCGGTTTGATTTGTTTTGATTTGGACTATTGTGTCAGTGGAGAGGTTTATTCGGGTGTAAAACTTTTTAATTACAAATTATACTGTAGAGCAGTACTGATAGAAACAGCATGGTATTGACTTAAAAAGAAACATGTAGATGAGCAGAATATAGAACAAAAGAATAAATCCATATAACCAAGTAGCTTAGAAGAGACAACATATTTAACAGGTAATGAAGGGGAAGCTGAATACTGCATATAGAAGATTTACACAGATCCCCATATTACACCTCATGCAAAAAATCAATTATTGTATGTCAAATTCTTCAATGAAGTTCTGAAATTTTGAAACTACTAGCGGAAAGTAACTTCAAAATATAGACATGGCCAATGGACTTATTAATAGCACTCTGATAGCCCAGGAAATAACATCAAGAATTAACAAATACGATAGCATTTAATTAACAATCCACACAGCAATCGAAACAATTACCAGAGTAAAAGGTCACAGATAAAATGAGAGAAAAATCTCTGCTCACTTTTCAACTGACATGGAATTAAGAGCCAGAAGAATTTAAAAGAAATTCAATAGGCCACACATCAAAACAACAAACAAGTCAATCAATAAGTGGACAAATGAACTGAGCCAGCTCTCAGAAGAAATGGAAATGATCAATAAACACACAAAAAATGTTCAAAACTTTATGTCATCAGAAAATTGCAAATCAAACTGCATTGAGATTTCAGACCACCGAAGTAGGTATGTCTCTCACAAAAGCCAGCAAAGATGCGGTGGGAAGTCTGATAAACCATTGGTGAGGACATAAACTCTCTAGGCACTATCGCAGTCAATATGGAGATCTAAAAACAGAATGGCTATATCATCTAGTCATAGAGATCCTATGTATTCATGATGACATGGTACTCCTCAAACAGCCCAGCTGTGGAATCAGTACAGGCACTCATCAATGGGGGAAAGACAATGTGGTATACGTACACAGAGGAAGATTATTCAGCTATAACATTGAATGTAATCTTGTCAGTTACAGGCAAAAGGAGATGCGTGGTTAAACTGGGGGGTCATGGTTTTAGCTACAATAAAGCTGGCGCCAGCAAATATGACCCGTTTTCTTTTATTGAAAGGTGCTAAATTTAAAGAAAATTAATGAAAATACAAGGCAGACTTTTGGGAAAGTGGCAGAAAAAAAGGAAAAGAGAGATAAAAGTCAGTAGGAGAGGTAAAAAAAAAACGGTGTGTGTTTATATGAACAGACGAAGATGTCACGCAGAAGCGAGTGTTTGTACAATTATTAAATGCTGTAAAAAAGTTAAAGAAACTATAGGCTGCTGAGTATTTGCTACAGCCCCAGGATTCCTTTTTCTTTGACTTGACTCTTCTAGACATATTTTCTGTGAATTACTCATTTTTTTCACTTCCGGCTGAACTGGCTGCAGGCACTTGGTATGTGTGTGTGTGTGTGTGTGTGTGTGTGTGTGTGTGTGTGTGTGTATATATATACACACACCTGTATTCTATTTTCTGTGCATTAATAATCAATTTCTACAAAGAGGTCTTTTGACATTTCAACTCAGATTCTTTCAGCTCTTGAAGACTTCTTTCATCCTTCCTTTACCACCAAAACTTCCCAGACTTCTTCCATCCTGTGGTGTTGTGGTCTCTAGAATTATGCTTGAAATTTTTCATACGAGACACATGTGGATGTCCATCTTACTGTTTTATATTATCTATAGACTTGTGACAAATGCAGTTTCTTACTAACTTCTGCAGTTTTCTGGTGCACCAAACAGCACATGACACATAGTGGGCCTCTGATAGCAGTGTCTCATGGAATGAATGTCTCATCCATAATTTTGACAGATCGTAAATTGTAAAATGATCTCCTGTTCAAGAAAAATCCCTTAGTCCTTTATTTGGATTCAATTTCATGTGTTATTTTTGATTCTTAAAAGAAGATTATGATAAAATCTATACATATAATGTTACATGGGTATTACCTTCTGCCTGACAGCAAGGTAGGCAGAGAAATGGTTCTGTTTGGCTCCTTTTCTCCAAGTCATTATGAAGAGAACAATCTCTGGGTGATGAGGTCATTCCCCTGCATCTATGCAAGAAACAGGTTGCTTCTCTGAGTCACTCGTTTCAGACTGTGCTCTGTAATCAGTTAACAATTTCTGCTTGATTAAAATGTGGACAATTTTCCATTTGCTTAATTTTTTAATTAAAAATTTTGAACAAAGCTATAGAAGAACATTTTATGTCCTTCTTTTCTTTCTAAAGCATTTTTTTCCATCATAAATGAACCTGTGATTAGAATGTTAATGGTCACTTCCCAGTGATCGGTACTTTGAGACTGTAACACCAAAGGAAACTCTCTTTGGCTCCTGCTCTTTTACCCTCATTGTTATGATGGAGGCTCCATAGGCTCCATGAAATTTAGTAGGTGAAGGAATCTCATGGAATCATCTCAAGATCTGGAGTTCTGTGCTTGTGGCTACTATGGCTGAGCTACTATGAATACACAGAAATTGGTGGTTTGTCCTGCACCCCTGAGCCATCTGCACTGCACACACAAAAAGCAGTGTGAACTCAGTCTCTCGCAGTGAGTATTTTCAAGGTTACTTTTGACATGCATGGTGTGTGTTTGTGTTTGTGAATGTGGATGAGTATGGTGTATGTGTACGTGCGTGTGTATTTGCGTGTGTGTGTGTTTGTGTGTGTGTGTGAAGGGGCACAGGTGAAGGTTAGATGATGTTCTAGTTTGTTTCCTATTGCTGTGATAAAACACCATGTCTGAACACAATTGGGAGAGAAAGGGTTTCAAACCTTATAGGTTACAGTCCAAAACTGAGGCAAGCCCATGCAAGAACACAAGGTGGAAACATAGAGGCTAGAAATGAAGCAGAGAAGACAGGAATGCTGCTTATTGGCTTCCTCCTCTCGCTAGTCCAGCTACCTTTCACATTTAACTTGTCCTTATCTGCTTAGGGATTATGCCCACAGAAGTCTGGATCCTCCTATATAAACTGGCAATGAAAGAAAATGCTTTGCAGAAATAGCCACATGCCAATCTGACAGCAGCAAGTCTTCAGCTGAAGTTCCCTTATCACAGATTTGAGGCCAAGAATAGCCGCTAGAGAGGACAGCCTAAGGTGCAGGTTCCCACCTTCCACTTAGAGACAGTCTCCGTTGTTCACTGCTGTAGGATCCAGGTTGATTGACCTTTCAGCTTCCAAGAATTTTCTTGCCCCTGCCTCCCTACTCTGCAGTGGTTCTCAGGCTCAGCGTTTTCACCACTGATACATCCTCCTAGCCCCACTGATGTGCATGCTTTAATCTAAATTTAGTGTTTGAGCTTCTCAGACCTCTTGAACCCAGCTTTCCTGTGTCTATTTGTGTTCACAGCACTTTGTATTTGTCCTAATGAAACCAGAGATTGCCAGTTATCAAATGTGCAACCATTGGCACACAATCATGCCAATCAAGCCAGTCCCTTTAAGATTTACATATTAGCACTCATTTAAAAAATAATGAGACAGGAATGAAAAGACAGTATTTAGTATTTTGTTTGCTTGTTTGTTTTTGCTAGCTTTATGTGCTTTGAAGTTTTCCAGTTCACTATAGCCATGTGATGAATTAAAATTATTGCAACCACAGACTGAGGGGCCAATGATAACGGCACTGGGATTTGTTTCTACTGCATGTACTGGCTTTTTGGGATCCTAGTCTATTTGGATGCATACCTTCCTAAGCCTGGATGTACAGGGGAGGGCTTTGGACTTCCCTCAGGGCAGGGTACCTTGCCCTCTCTTAGAAATGGAGGCAGGGAGAGGGGTGAGTGGGGGAACAGGAGGGAAGTGGGAGGAGGGGAGGAAGTGGAAATTTTGATTGGTATTATTTATAAAGTAATAAAAAAGAAATAAAAAAGAATTATTGCCACAAAAAAGACTATTTAGTAGATGTGAATAATGAGTGGTAACTTATAGCCCCCTGAATAGGAACTCCAGACCAAAGGCATCTGTGACTTGTCATGAGTGGTGTGTGGTATTAAGCAGTGCACACTGTTGCTAATGGTATTGCTGGTCTCAAGACCAAGAAGTTCTTAAGGACATGCCTTTATTTGGATTTGTAGTAAGAATAATTCTGTACTTTTTATGACTTATACCTAGAACTTGGACCTTCATATCTGATAAAGACTGAAAAGGAAGAGGAAGAGGATATTGAAGAAATAGAAGATAAAGAAGGAGAAAGAGGAGGCAGGAGAGAAGGAAGAGAAGAAGGAATAAGAAGAGATAGAGACACAGGAGGAAGAGGAGGAGAAAGAAGTGGAAGAAGAACAGGAGAAAACTGTTTTTGGTGTTCAAAATCACAGTTGACTAGAGTCTTGTCCTGTTTAGTTAATGAAGAGCCTCATCCTCTAGTTACAGAGTGAATAATGTTTGCTCTGTGACCCTGTATCTTGGGCACTATGCATGTCTAGCAGCTCCCTTGGCTCTTTCCTGTTTGATGCCTCATCTCATCTGTCTTCCCACCTTACATTTTAGATGCAGCAAAAGTAGCAGTATGTCCAACTGTACTCAACCTTCACTCACCTGTATCTCACCTCTTGGTCCTTTGCCTGTGTCTCACCCATTGGCTGAACCTCATAAACTTCTAGCTTTCACGGAACTTAGAGCACTGCATCTGGATAGATAACTCACTAAAGTAGCTGCTGTACAAACAGGAGGACTTAATTTTGGATCCCCAGCATTCACATACAGGTTGGCAAGGGTGGCACAAACCTGTGTGATGGGTTGGCAATCGTGTAATGAGTTGGCAAAGACAGGTTGGTCCTGGGGACTCACTGGATAGCCAGTCTATTGATAGAGAAAGACAATGTCAACTTGTGGCCTCTACAGCAATGGTTCTCACCATTCTTAATGCTGCAACCCTTAAATACAGTTTCTTCATGTTGTGGTGATCCCCAACCAGAAAATTACTTTGTTGCTACTTCATAACTTAATTTTGCTACTGTTATGAATTGTAATGTAAATATTTTTGGAGATATAAGTTTACCAATGGAATAGCAACCCACAGGTTGAGAACCCCTGCCCTACAGGCACATGCAAATACATGAATCCAGCATGCATATAACACAAACACACACACAAATTTATATAATGACATTTACACCCTCTAGCCCTTGGATTATATGTTTGTAGGTAATATATGTTTTATATATATACATATATATATATATATGGTAAAAAGAGAGGGTGAAAGCATGCTGTAGATGACAGTAACATTTCTACCATGCCCCCTGGGTTGCTTCTTTGAGGATCATTGCTTCTCCAGTGCTATATTTTATCTGTTTATTCAACCATTTAAACATCACTCAACCTTTCAAAAGTAGTTACTAAATATCTGAATATGTTTCTGAGACTCTTGGAGGTGCCATCAATTAGTTCATTAAAACATGGTAGTGGAGAAGAAATTGAGTAGGAGTTTAGTAGAAGTGATAGACTTGTCTCTTAAATGCTTCTGACTCCCCCTCTCTCCTCCCCTCACACACACACACACACACACACACACACACACACACACACACACACACTTTACTTCTCTCCTTCCCAGCATTTTTTTCTAGAGTGACATTCTGTGTTGGGTATGGAAGTTAAATATTGGAAATTTTAGATGTATGTTTTGTAACCTCACAATCCTACTTCACAGTGATACTGAGTACATACTAATTATTGCACTGTATTAGATACTAAGAAGAGAAATTAGAAATTCTGAAAAGAAAGGGCTTTCTCCTTCCAACTTAAGGTAATAAAAAAAACGTCTGAGTATGAGACATGAACTTTAGTTTTCTGAAGTGGGGCCATGTACTTCTTCTTGGGTCAATACTATGACCAAGAGATTGTAATTCAGGATTGGTCCAGTAGGATCAATGTCTAAGCATATGGCTCATTGACAAAGGAGGAAGGGAGGGAGCAGATGTCAGGGTAGGAAGATGTGTGATGGCCATTGGGGAAATGAGATAACACTGCCATCCGTGCTGGCCACAGCTGCCTGCTCTGCTCCCTGTGTGATGCTTTGTAGGTGCCAAGGAAACTACAGTTAATGAGGAAAAGTCATTGAAAGGTTTTTCTTTGAGATCTAATACCACAAAGCTGAGTACTCCTGCTTCTGGGATATAAGAGTTTTACACATATTACTTATGCTATTCCTCATATTTTCCCTGCTAGACTTAACATCTTAAAACCGAAGCCCTTCACTGTAGCATGGAGCTTGCCATATATATGCAATGCTATAAATGATGGTGTGTAAAGTTATGAAAATGTGAGAGAATAAATGAATGATTAATGAGAGGAATGAATGAATCAATGACTACCTCTTTATCATATTGCAGACAGAGATGCAGCTTTCTCTTTTTCTAAAACAGTCTTGATGGAGAAGCCAGTCTGGCTTGTGCAGACAGTGATGGAGGGGCATCTGACCTTCTCTGACACATCTCCCTTCAGACTGATCCCTCCCTCAATCCTTTGCTGTACATATATCTTCTTGGCAATGCGGTTTTTTTTATTGAATTTCTGATATGTGAATGAATCACCATATAAAATGTGAACTTTCTCTTGAATAAAATTACACAAACAAAAGAATTCTGGAAAAAAGGAGGCAAATAAGGCTTCTCAGTGTGGCTATTTATAAAAGCCTCCACCATTACAGTTTTATTTCTGTAGCCGTCTGTGTTTTTGTTGGATTTTAGTGAGAAAGACATACGATCTGTGAGAATGAGTACTTTATCTCAGTTGGTTATTTCCCTTCTCAGATCTTTGATTGGGTTGAAGATTAGATAAATGTACTTAGTTACTTTCTTCTCACGACTTGGCCAATTTATTGACTGCATAAGAATTAAGTTAGTTGACTGAGATGGAGGGGGGAGGGCCTTGGGCTTCCCATAGGACAGGGTGTCCTGCACCATCGTGAGGAAGCAGGGGGAGGGTGGTGGGGGAGCGGGAGGGCCGGGAACAAGGGGAGTAAATGTAAATTTTTCTTTTAACAATAAAAATAAAAAAAAAAAAAAAAAAAAAAAAAAAACATTAGAAAACTTACCATGACTAAAAGTATTTTAAGTCAATATATAAAATGGCTTCAGATTTCTCTTATCTTTTTATGGGGTAGGGTGCACAGGGGAGAGCGAGGTGGGGTATGATGATGATTAAAATCAATGCAGACCACTGCTGGTCTTAACACATGATGACAATACTGCATACCACTGTGGCACATAAAATGATATCACCCATAAATCCTTTGCCCTTTCTGATGCTTCTAAGAAAACACGCGATATCATTTTGACTGATTAACAAGGCTATGCTCTACAGGCACTACAGACCCTAAAGTTATTGCTATTACCTAACTTATCTCAAGCAATAAATCAGAGACTCCTTGGATGATTAGGAGTGGGAAGATGTTACCTAAGAAGAAAGAGAAAGGCAACAAGCATTTAGAGCTAGTTTGGCTATGATTCCACAGTATCAGGGTTGAGCAGGATAAGAAAATCGGTGACATTCAACTGTACAAACAGAATTACCGAAAATTAAAGACGACACCTCAGTGTCAGGGGAAGGCAAACAGCTCTCTGTAGATTATGCTTTACCCATTTGAGGACCTGTTTATAGTCACTTAGATAGTATTAGATGCCAAATGGGACTATTGATTCCCCTCCACACTTCTCTCCCTAACTAGGTGCCCAAATCACTTCTATCCTTGAGACAGAAGAGTCAACATTTATTAGAGATTTTGTGGTTGATGCCAAGTGCTAAGCTGGAGTAGAGAAAGATTTAATTATTTGTGTACTAAAATGAAGAAAACTACGTTTATTAAAATAATTTTAAAACAGTAAAATTTGTGCATATTAAAGAACCTGTACAGCTTGGAATAGCACAACAAACCACAGGCCTTGTAATGTTATCTGGAGTGTATAAATACACATTCTACCAAAATTCATGAGAGTATTTCTCAAGAGTTTCTCATGACTTCACTAGAACATGCCTATGTCTATTCTCCTGTTGACAAACACCTGGGTTCAATCTATAACTTGGCTATTTTTAGTAAAATTGTTATATACACTGATGTGAAAGTATCTATGTGGTACTACAAAGTTCTTTAGTTAAAGACCCAGAAGTGGTCTACCTCAGTCATCTGGCATATACATCTAATGTAATCATCCAGTAATGAAGAAGAATGAATTACATCATTATAGGAAAATGGATTCAGCTAAAGATCATCATATTAAGTGAATTGAGTCAGATTAAGAAAGACAAATGTCACATTCATAGACTACAGATTGTATAGAGATATATTAAATCATACTTATTCATAGTATGTAGAAGTAAAAACAAACTTTCTAGGTAAGAAAAGAATGAGAAAGTGAGACAAAGGTTAATAGAGGGAAATGAGGGGGGAGTGCAGACAGAAGTTTCTGTCCCACCCTGCCGCGCCAGCACGACAACTGTAGTTCTTCTGAGTGAGGGACATGGGGATTAACTCACAACACACACTTCAGGTTTTCTGCAGACAAGCCTTTATTCCTCTTTCTCACACAGTATATATAGCCCTCAGCAGGGAAGGCCGAGCCAGGAAAAGCAGGAAGCCCTCACTGCAACTTACATGGCTTAGGGGTAAACATCCTTAGAAAACATTGCTGAAGACACCAGAATGTTCCTATTTTTGTTCCTGTTTTCAACCAACCTCAAGAGTGCAAAACAGATCAAGGAGGGGTGCGAAGGCCTGTCCTCAAGGGACCCAACACCACCGGATCCTGCAGTCGTTCAGTCCCAAATAAACACAGAGGCTTACATTAATTATAAACTGTTTGGCCTATTGGCTCAGACTTTTTATTTACTAGCTCTTACAACTGAAATTAACCAATAGTTCTTGTATATGTTTAACCACATGGCTCAGTACCTTTTCTCAGTATGACATTTTCATTTTGCTTTTTCTGCATCTGGCTCATGATTGCATCTCTGCCTTTCCTCTTCCCAGAATTCTCCTGGTATGATTGCCCTTCCTATACTTCCTGCCTGGCTACTAGTCAATCAGCATTTTATTAAATCAATATGCGTGACAAATCTTTACAGTGTAAAAAGTATTATCCCATATCGGGGTGGGCACATAAATAAAAGCACATGCATTTATTAAATGAAAATGATCTTCTAAAATTCATTACTATGAACAATGAACATGTGTGTGAATGTGTGTGTATACATGCACATGAGTGTACACACACATCTCTCTTTAGGATTAGTAAATACCAACTATGTGGTGACACAAGGAGACACATGACTTTGTGGCTTTTGACATCACAATTTATATAATCAACATTAATAACTTATATAATGGCTAATATTCGGGCATAATGTAAAGTTTACAAGACCTTAAAAAGAAGCTTGGATCTCTTCAATATTCTATTATATTGCTAGAAGTGTTTTGAGTTATAAATATTTACTCAGATTAATTTAGTGAAAATACTGTGTTAGGAACCTGTGTTAGGAATCATCACTGGCTCTAGGATATGTAGCTTTCTTTTACCTTTAGTTCTGTAGTCTTATCTAAAATCAGTTTTCCAACTGCTGGTTGGATTTACAGGCACACTGTAGAACTTGTTTTCTACTCAAGACTCCCGAAGTTAGCACCCATGTGATAGTTGTTGCTTTAAGAATATCTATTTATTCATCTGTCTCCACAAGTAATAATGCTATCTCTTAAGGTTCTTGAGAAATCCAAATGTTAATTTGTAAGGACTCTGTATACTGTAGGATATTGAACACATGTCAGAAAACCATCTATATTTCTTAATCTTGATTTTCTAGGACTAATAAGATCGCTCTGCAACCCCCACTTCTTTTGTAATAATAATCTTGTACTTAGAGAACTCATAGAAAGTGGAAAAACTGCATATTAGAAGAAGAAGAATCAGAACGGCGTTGGTCACCTAACCTGAAGAAAGTGTTCACAATTTTACAGTAGGAAGAAGAGAGGGTGGGAGAGAGGAAGGGATGGAAGGAGTAAGAATTTCACACAAACTAAGCCTCAATTATGAAAAACAGGTGACACAGACAGTCACCCTTAAATATGACTTAAAGTATCTCTCTTTCTTTCTATGTATGTATACATATACATATATATATACACACACACAAACAAGTATTATATAGTTTAATCAATTAGAGAATATAAATAAAATTTAAAATTTCTTATTTTTATTATTAGTATTTTGATTTTTTTCTTTTCTTTTTTATGAGTCAATTAGTTTTTTATTTTTTATAGTTATAAATATAAAATTTTTTTCCCTCCTTTTTTTATTTTTTCATTCAAAAATTTACACTTCCTCCCCTTATCCCAGTCCCCCACTTTACCCTTACTCCCTCCCCCTGCTTCCTTAAGAGAGGGCTGGGTACCCTGCCCTGAGGAAAGTCCAAGGCTTTCCCCCGTCATCCCGGCCGAAGAAGGTGTGCATCCAAATAGACTGGGTTCCCAAAAAGCCTATTCATGCAGAGGAGATAGGTCCCAGTGCCATTATCGATGGCTACTCAGTCTGCCCCCATTGGCAGCCACATTCAGAGAGTCCGACTTGGTCATATGCTCCTTCAGTCTCAGTCCAGCAGGATTTGGTGAGCTCCCATTAGATCAGGCACACTGTCTCAGTGGGTAGACCAGCCCCTCACAGTTCTGACTTGCTTGCTCATCTTCTCCCACCTTCTGCTCTTCGACTGCACCTTGGGAGCTCAGTCCATTGCTCTGATATGAATGTGGGTCTCTGTCTCTATCTCCATCCATTGGATGAGATTTCTATGGTGATGATCAAGATATTCATCAATATGACTATGGGACAAGGCTAGTTCAGGCACCCTCTCCTCTGCTGCCAAAATACCTAGCTTGGGATATCCTTGTCATTTAATATTTTGACTGATCTTGATGGTGCTGTGTCAAAAATACTGCTAATTTCCAGTTTTCTGCCTTGCTGGGGCTCAAGCAGATGTGTGCTTAGTCATTATGATTAGATTCCAGGAACTTTCAGAATCTTATTTTTCTGCCTTTGTGTTTCGAGTACACCACAGAGATGATGCAAATAGCCCATCTTGAGCAGATGATCTGTCCTTGCATGTCAAGGAGTACAGAATCAAGGAGAATAGACCGGGTACCACCCTATACTGATGCCATTTCCAGAGTGCAGCACTGAGCTGTAAATTCTCCTGCCTACCTAAAATATCTATCTGCTCTACTTTATTTATCTTCACATTACAGCTCATTATGACATCATTTCCCTACCTTGCTGTGATGTCAGTTAATCTTTATGGGATGTAAGATCACCTTGGAAACAAACCTATGGGCATTATCTGTGAGTGAGTTTCTAGGCCTTTCAAAACATAAAGACATGTCCTAACTGTAGTGACACACCATCCTGTGGTTTGGGGTCCCCAACAGCATAAAAGAAGAGAGGGAGCAGAGCAAGAGCATTCATCTGTCTCTGCTTCATAACCGCGGATATGATGTATTCCCCTGCCCCACACTCCTGCAATCATGCCTTCCATACCATGTTGGATTTTAACTTCAAGCTCTGAGCTCAAATAAACCCTTTCTTCCTTAAGATGCTCGTTGTTAGGTATGTTGCCACAGCAGTTAGAATGGTAAGTGATACTGGTCCCTCATCACTCACAGTGACTGGGGAGTTTTTTGTATTGTCTCTTTCTATTGAAAACTGTAACACAAAATAGTAATTCGTCAGGTAGAGAGCCCAAGGGGCTGAACAAGCATTCTCTATTCTATAAGGTAAAAGCAAAAATGTATTGAAAGCATTGACAGAAGGGGAATAAAAGGTTTCACTCAAGTGAAGGTACCAGATTTCCTCATCTCTGAGTGTTATTCCTCTTCTGACATTAAGTCTGGATATTGTCTCCAACAAGAAGGAATCTTGAAAGTAGACTTTATCGACTTTCTTCTCTCTCTAGCCTATTCTAGAGTAGCTCTAGCAATGATCATTGTTGGTGCCTCTACTATGATAGCAACGTTAAAAAAATTTCAGTTTTTCCTCTGACTTCTCCCACCCATCAGCTTTGCTTACTTTGTCTCTGCATTAGTTAGGGATTCTATTGATGTAAGCCTGTGACCAATGCTGTGGTCATGTGACCATGACCAAGACAACTTGGAGAGAAAGGGGTTTATTTCATCTTCCAGTTTGTATTCCATTATCTAGGGAAGTCAGGCGAGAATTCAAGTTAGAAACCTGGAAGCAGGAACTGATGGAGGGGCATAGAGGAATGCTTCTTACTGGCTTATTCCTTATGCATTGCTCCTTTCTTATAGACCATGACCACCATCCCACATGTGACACTGCACAGAGTGAAGTAGGCCTTCCCATATCAATTATCAGTCAAAAAATGAAGAAGTGAAAATCCTCAACACACAAATAAATGTATGCGTATGGATGTATATACACATACATATTTGAATGAGCATTTTGATTAATGATCCCAGAGATATTCAGCTGATAATGTTTTATTAAAATTATAATAGGATTTGTAACTTACAAAAAGAAAAAAATTATAAGACACAGGTTAAAAAAATTAAACTTAATTTTGAAAGTGTGAATATATATATATATATATATATATATATATACATAGTTACACAAAAGGAAATCTAATCAGAAATACTGAAAGGCAACCCAGGCAAAATATGAGGAAGAAGGTAGGCAATGTTGTGGAATCAAGAATTTCAGAGGAGCATGGAACATCCCAGAGTATGATGGAATAGGTGAAAATAAAGCTGGATGGACTAGGCATGTTAGGGGGTAATTGTTAAGATGTATTGAAACTATTTTAAGTGATATTGCAGGGAAGGAAACTCTTTGGATTTTGCTGTTGAGAGTTATGCTGTTGGTAAAAAAATGGTTGTGTTATTAAAATGCTAGGAGGAAAAGTTTAGTTCTAAGGTATTTAATTTATTGTCTGTTTAGCAGGAACCATGATTTTAAGATTACTAAAGACATTAAAACAGTGGTCAAGCATATTAGGGCATACACTTTTTTTTTCTTTTGAGACAAGGTTTCTCTGTGTAGCTTTGGAACCTGTCTTGGAACTTGGTCTGTAGACCAGGCTAACCTCGAATTCACAGAGATCTGCCTGCGTCTCCCTCCCAAGTGCTGGGATTAAAGGTGTACAGCACCAAAATGGATAAAAAGATAGTTCAAAATGGAATATAAAAAAGAGATCAAAGAGGATACCAATGTAATTTTACTGTTTTCTTTTTTTTTACTTTAAGAGTACATCAACAAAAATTCATTGAAGACATCAATGATATCTTAAACATGGTGTTAGAAGCTATTTATGCTGGCACATACCCGTAATTTTGACTCTAAGGAGACTAAAGAAGGAAGATCAGCATGACTTTTGGGTCAACCTGGATCAGATAGAGAATTCTAAGAAGTTTTGGGTTAAATAGTGAAATCTTGCCTAGAACCATACCTCTCCATTCATTTTTAAATGCAACTGAACAACAACAAAGACATTTGCTGTATGCCCTATGGTGGTTTAGATGAGAAACTCTCCATTAGGCTAAGGTTTTTGAACACTTCGTCCCAACTGAATGCTAGGAATGTTCTGGAACCTTTGAATGGTATTACTTTTCTTGAGGAATTGCACCACTGGAGCAGTTTTTGTGGGTATATAGCTTCAACCCACTTTCTGTTTGCTGTCTTGTTTCTGCATGTGGGTATAGAGAGCATCTCTCATCCTCAGTGTCCTGTCCCAGCAGTGGCACACTGCCATGCCTCCCCCATTGTTATGGACTCTTCTTCTTGACCCAGAAGCCAAATCAACTCTTTCTTCCCTAAGTTGCTTTTGGTCATGGTGTTTCTTCACAGCAATAAAAACTAACAAATCCTTACCTTTTATCCTACTTGGTTAGAATAGAATATTTAAATTATCTGTCTTCTAATGCTATTGGTACATTGGAATCGCATCCAAGATAGGACATGCATAAAGAAGAAGGAGGAGGAGAAGAAGAAAGGGCTGTTTTCTATTTTTATATTTTCATGGGCTGCAGTGTTTTGTTGTATCCAGACTGAAAGCCAAGGCAGCCTAAGAGACAAATTCCTGGGGTAAGGAGAAGCAAGAGGTTTAACAATGACCTTGAGGACTGCCTGGCTCATGAATTAGAACTACAGAGCTAATTCTCTCTGCTTGCTCCTTTTTTTCCCAAGGGATGTGGGTCGGATGCTTGACTTGTAGAAGCATGGAAGCAAATAATCTTGACTGCAAAGTAAAAAGGATTCTCTGTAGTCTCACAGGCCTTGTAATAACAAAGTTATCGCCATACCTACGGCAGAGAACTTAAGCTGAGACTGAGTAAGAAGCAAGCTGAAAATGATCTAGGACTCAGTGCCATTCCAGCACAGTTCAGCTCATGTTTGGAATGTAGAGTTTAATTTCTTTCATCATTTCCTTATAACACATACAGAGAATAATGTTACTTCAGTGTGTACAGTTTTTTTTTAATGTTATGAGTGGTATGCCATAACCATGATATTCCAAGAAGTGAAAAAACGTTTATACCTCTTAAAATAAGACCAGTTGCAGACATAGGTTGTGTTTTAGATTAGAAAAGGCACTAAAACTGGATATCAAGCATATTAGAGATTGCACTTTTTAAAGTGATAAAAAAGATGGAGAGTTTGAAACAGCAAATAAAAAGGGGGCAAAGAGAGCATTTTGGAACTAGAAAATATAAAGCCTAAAATTAAAAACTAAGTGAATGCCCCAAGTTTTGGTAAATGGGTTCAATGTACTCACTAAACGGACTCTGTGTTCTCACTCAAAACAACTAAGAATATTAGATATTATATAAAAAGAAAACATAACACATAAGGAGACTTAGAAGCATGAGGCAAAGAGATTAAAGCAAAGGGACTGGCTTGCAGACCCCATCGCCTGAAATACATTACAGTGGTGAATCTCCTTGTTTGCTTTGGTTTCTTCATTCTGGACTTAGCACTGCAGAAGCCATTATCTATTCTGGAGATACAGTGAGTGTGGATCACTAGCGAAGTTTGTTCTTTTCGGCCAAAGAATAAGGAAAGAGGCATGTGCTGAAAACACAGCAATCACCTTACCCTGCTCCAAACACGGAAAACAAGGTAGTATCTGTGGTGTCTTAGACTGACCGCCTTTCAGCATCAACACAGGCGCTTAGTCTGCAGCGCTGAGATTGTCAACAATCAGCAGGGAACCTGGATGTCCAGGGAAAGAATAGAGAGAAGGGTTGGGGTTGCCTTCCTGACTCCAAACCCATTGCTTTGATGGAATGCTGCAGAGAAAGCCACATAAAAGAGAAAATTTAATACCACAGACTCTCAGGAAATAATACATGAGATAAAAAATGTGACAGGTTATAATTTAAAAAGTTCTCAAGGCCAAGGAGACAGTTAAGTGACTGAAGAACTGATCATACAAGTGTAAGGTCCTGAGTTTGAGCCTCCAGAATCCATGCAAAAGCTGTGCACAGGAATCACATCTATAATCCCCCAGAGACCCTCAGGGAAGCTAGGAGGTTAAAACCAGAACAAATCCTCAAAGCTTACAAGTCAGCTAGCTTTGGATATACAGCAGTGAACAATAGAGAAACTCTGTCATAGTGTGAGGACTGATACTTGAAGTTGTCTTCTGACTTCCACCCATGTTCCATGGCATGTACAAGCCCACAGACATTCTGATGAACACACACACACACACACACACACACACACACACAGAGAGAGAGAGAGAGAGAGAGAGAGAGAGAGAGAGAGAGAGAGAGTCATGATTCAATCAAGCAGATCCGAACTTAATGGAAAGCCATTAATGAATATAAATAATGAAACAAAAAACTTAAACTTAGCTTACAATGTTTTTCTTTTTGAAAGTATAATATAATTACACCATTCTCCATTCCTCCCTCGCTCAAGGCCTCTCATATAACTCTCCTTGATCTCTATAAAATTTATGGCCTCATTTTTTAAATTATTGTTACATTTTGTTTGTGTCTTTGTTTATGTAAATGTACTTGGCTGACAATTTGGTATTGAACATCCAGTTGGTATGTTCTTTCCTGGGGAAGACTATTTCTTTGGCTATTGGTGTTACTAGTTTCTTACAGCTCTTTGCATAGGTTAAGGCCATATGACCTTACCTATTCACTTTGGCCTGCCTATGTTCTTGTCTTTGTTCAGATTACATTTAGACAATCATGTTGGTGAGACTTTAATATGTATAGCTTCTGACAGTCCTAGGAGACACCATCTCTCAGAAAAAAAAAACCCTGTTTCTCTGACTCACAATATTTTCATTACCCATTTTCCTAATAATCCCTGAACCTCAGGTGTAGAAAATACGTTGCAGATGTATCAATTGATACTGGATTCCACAATCAACTCTGCATTTTAATTGGCTATGGCTTTCTGTAACGGTCTCCATCCATTGCAAAGAAATTTTCTTGATGAGGGCTGATAACTAGACGTATCTTATCTGTGGGTATAAAAACAAATATTTAAAATAGATTTAGGGATTATGCTGGTTTAGTAGAGTGGGCAGTTCTAAGTTCTTCTGCAAGATCCAACACTACACTAGCCCTGGGAAGTTGACTAGATTTCGAGTATCAGGCATGATTTCCTTCTTGATGGGTGAATCATAAGTCAAATTAAAGAGCTCTTGGCTACTACTTAGGTATGTATGCTGTTACTGCACTCTTAGGGTTATATTACTGGTTGCTGTTGTGGTTCAAAAGCATCATAGTTGGCTAGGGCGCTTGGTTGCTTTCTTTCTTTGAAAGTTTGCATGGCTTGCTCCGTCTGGTACCATGAAAGCTGACACAAATGTTTGAAAAACAAAAATAGATAAATAAATGTAAAATAGTAGAAATTACCCAACTGAAAACAGAAAATAAATCAGAAAAATGAATGAGAATAGTTTTAAAGACTTTGTGAAGCCATAATGAAATACAAAAATGTTGTATTTTGGGAGTTCTGGAGAAGAGGAAGAAAGATGGGGCAACTTATGATTTCCTTGCTTTAAAGCTTTGTATATTTCTTCAGAAACCTAGACCTATAGATTCGTGGTGCTGAGACAACCCACATAGGATAAGTCACACCATGTCAAGACACCATAGTTAAAGAACTAACAACTAAAGACAAGACAATATCTTGAATGCAGCCAGAGAAATGATGCTCTTTTCATAGAGGAATCTTAATTTAAGTAATGGTAGCTTCTACTCAGAAGTCATAGAAGACAAAGGAAGTGACACAAGACAATTCAGGTGCTATGGGAAACTGTCTTAAAATTCTCCATCTGTCAAATTTAATCTTCATATATAAAAGGGAAATTAAGTTATTTGCAGATAAAAGACAATTAGAACTTTATAACAGATAAACAACAGTTAAAATAAGTTCCAGGAAAAGATAAAGACAGCAATGAAAATTAATTGTGGAACTATTAGAAAACACATCTAGAAGGAAAAATTATAGATAAGGACATTTGGTTTTACTTTTCTCTTTCCTTCCTTCCTTCCTTCCTTCCCCTTTTCTTCTCCTCCTCCTCCCCCTCCTCCTCTTTCTCCTTCTCCTCCTTCATTCCTTCCCCTTTTCTTCTTCTCCTCCTCCTAGTCTTTCTCCTTCTCCTCCTTCCTTCTCTTACTTCTCCTCCTCCTCCTCCTCCACTTCCTCCTCCTCCTCCTTCTTCTTCATTTTCATTTTGATTGAAGCAAAAACCATAACACTGCCTAATGTGTCTCTGATTATATGGAAGATTATAAATAGAGGAGTACCAAAGGGATGTAAATTTCCTAGACTTCTCTCAACCTGGCACACTCACAACACCTGCAGAAGGTGCCATGTTTTAAAGATACAAAATAGAGCAACCTGTATGAAAGCTATGAGATATACATTCAAAAGTAACATCAGGAAAATAGAATCTTAGTAAGTTTTTAAATATAGGCAGAGATGGCTTACTATCATGTTGACTGAATTGTACTACAAATTTACATGTTTATAAAAAATATTCCCACAGGTACAGAGGCCAGTACAAATCTGATGTTAGGGTCCAACATGGACAGAAGAAGAAAATAACTGAATAATCCCTTTGTGATCAAACACACAAAAATTTCAAGTAGGGTAGTGAGTTTCAGTGTTGCATAAAATGAAGAAATCAATCTGAGCTATTGTTTTGTATTTCTATAAATGCAAAGCAAGTTAAACTTTTAAATATTTTGGTAAGAATGGTTCACTAAAACTCAAGTTAAAATAGAGAATTATTTTGGTCAATGCAGAAAAAAGTAATTTTTATCATTCATTCAAATAAAGCAGAATTTAGACAATTTGAATTTTTAACAGCTTACTAACCTTGCAGCCAGCCAGTAATAGAAGTATAGATAAGGTGTTGAGAGTGAGCTCCCTTTAAAGTTGTAAATATAGCAAATATTTCAGTCATATCCACTGCTACCCAAAATTTCAACAGAAGTCCTCACCACTGTTGTAATACAAGAAAAAGAAATAGAAGACACAAATATTGGAAAGAAAAGAGTATCTTTATTCACAGATGATATGGTTGCATATGAACAAAACCTGAAATCCATAAATATTATTTATTATCATAATAAGTATTATAAATAAGTAAGGTTATATACAAGATCAATATATAGAAACCAATTGCATTATGGTGGCAGCAAACAAGTAAGAAATAGTAACTTCTGTAATAACACAAATTTTTGTGAACTCCTTGACTGGAATTTGTCCAAAGGCATCTTTACTTCACATCCTGCACAGAGTTTGAGAAAAGTGATCCATGGAGTCAGAGAAAGGACTTTGGAAACTGAGAGTACCTTAAGATTTCAATAAAACTGTAAAGGAAGTAGGGAGAAAATATCAAACCTCGGTATACTAGTATTATTGACTTTTAACTGTCCTTTACTATGACAGTATCATGCATGTATATAATGCATCCCGATTACCCTCTCCCGATATTCTCTACCTCCCTCCCACCCCATCAACATCTATGTTCACTTACCCGACTCCTTCAGAGCCATTCAGAGGTCTCATTCCAGTGTCCTAGCTTCTATTCACGTCCAGATATAAGGGAAAACACAATTGTGGCTGTTTTCTGTGCCTGACATTTTGTTGATGTTGCCTGACTATTCTTATATGTATCTGTTTATTGATGAGGATCATACTTTCTTAGCATAATCAGTACATCTGACTTCCAATCAGTTAGCTCTAGCCTAATCCTAGAAGAAAGTAATTAACATACTTCTTATCAATATAAACTTTCCATTTTCATCTATTGATCTGAAAATTTCATAATTCTGCTTTTCTTTGTAGCCAAATAAAATTTCAGTGTATGCATGTACCACATTTTCATTACCCAGTCATTGGCTGATGAACTTCTAAGCTGATCTGTTTTCCTAGCTGTTGTGAAAAGAGAAGCAATGACTCACAACAGCAAGGCTATGTTCCTAGTGAAGAAGTCTATCAGAGTTCAACGATGAATACAGGCTCCTCTTTCGAACAACCTTGCATGCATTTTTTGTCATTTAATTTCTTGATAATAGTTACTCTGATGGGGGTGAGATAGAATCTCAAAGCGGTTTTAACTTTCATTTCCTTGGCAGCTATGATATTGAACTTTTGAAGCATTTATTAGCCATTTTTACTTATGGTTTTTTTGGATCAAATGTGTGATGAATATTTATTTTAAATAATTAATCTTAACATACAATCAAAGTCATAGTTGCTTTGAGATGAAAGAAAATTATAGGCTAGGAAAGTCTCTCTAATGGTAATTTTTACTTACATTTTTAAGCTTGGGATGAAGAGTGTCTTCACTTATCTTTTCTGAAGCAGATGAAAATGATTATATTTTATCTTGTTCCAAGCTTCCTCATGCATTTCTCAAAATTTTGTTATATATTTTCATACTTATTGTATACCAAATTTATATATTGTAGTTTTATTATTAAGTTTACTGTCATTATCATGTTGTAGTCATGGTGGTCAGGAAATAATCTTGATTTTATCTAACTGTTTACTATTCTGGTCCTGGTTCTTTTCCATCCTCAGGTAGCTGGTAGAGTTTCCAGTAATTTTCATCAAAAGTCTTTATCTAGAGTTTATGGGAATTCTGGGGGCTTTTTATTTTGTTTTGTTTTTATAAGAAATGAGGAAGTATTGGGAGAATATTTTCTGTTTTCATTCTATCTGCCTGGTAGTGTTCTTGGGCTAGTATTACAGTCACACATTTCCTGAAAACTTTCTAGAAATGCTTCCATTTCCTTCTGATTAAACAATACAGCTCAAAAGAAGTTGGAGTCTTCTAATTTTTTCCTTCTTGACTTTAATGTGTCAACTTATGCCAAAATAACTGACGACATGCCTTCCTTTTCAAATCACAGTGACAAGGAAACTTTGTCTCAGAATAAATTTTTGGTGACGGGTTTGTCATTGCAAATCTGTCGCTTGTGCTCTAACGTTTTTTAAGGCGGTCTTTTGATAAACCCTTTACATACTCCTTTTATTTTTCCTCTGTTACCTCATAGTTAATTAGTCAACTGGGGGGAAGTGAGTCAGTGGGTAAAGTGCCTGCCTTACAAATGTGAGGGCTTGTGTTCAGATTCCCACAACCAATTAGAGCCTGATGTGGTAGCATGTGTTTGTAATCCTAGTACTCCAATGGGAAGATGGGAAGCGGAGACAGGAGAATTCCTGTGAGTTCACTGCCCAGCTATCTTGGTACAGATAGCAGTGGACAAAATGCCCTATCTCACACAAGGAAGAAAGCAAAACTCGGAGCCTCAGGCTGTCTTCTTGATCTCCACACACACTCACACACGCGAGTTAGATCATTAGTATATAAAAACTTTTGAATACCATCCTTTATTGTACTAACCACAAGAAAAAACAAAGAGGTGGGAAGTTATTGGTAGTAATTATCAAAACGTTTCTTAACACAAACTTGTATGAAAAACATAATAGAGTGACTTTTTTCTAGAGGACACAAGGAACTTAGAGATAAACACATAGCCTAGTACCTGCCTTCGTTTGTTATGCTTCTTAAATTACAACCTTTGTAATGTGTGTCTGGGGCAAGCCTGAAGGCTTGCCAAATGTGGCAATGCAGTGTTGTCTCTGATGACCTTCCTCAGGTCAGGGGAATTTCAGTGATGAATTCGGGGTAATCTATTCATATTTCTTTCTTTTTTTTTTGTTTTTTGTTTTTTGTTTTTCGAGACAGGGTTTCTCTGTGGCTTTGGAGCCTGTGCTGGAACTAGCTCTTGTAGACCAGGCTGGTCTCGAACTCACAAAGATCCGCCTGCCTCTGCCTCTCGAGTGCTGGGATTAAAGGCATGTGCCATCACCGCCCGGCATCTATTCAGATTTCTTAAGAAGAGAAAAATACATGTCCTTGACAACATACCAGATAGCTTATTAACCATTTCTTTAAACCACTGACATAAATGGAGCTCATCTTTTGCTTGAGAAAACATCTTTAATGTTAATGATTTAGTATCTGATTTCTCACTACCGGCCATTTGCTAACACAAATCGCGTGCAAACTTGCCAGTTCTTTTAGTTTATGAATTGCTAGTACTAGCAGAGTGTGTGGTACAGCTGTTACTCAATCTCAGAAGGACAGACATCTTTAGCTTTGGGGTTTTCTACGTGATTAAAGACTATTATAGAAACAGAAACTTAAAGTTTAGTCCTCCACGCTGTTTTGGCTCCTCGTTGTTAGGTTATGATGTTTGAAACCCACCATGAAGAAAATATCCTGGTCTTTCCTTTCCCTTCCGAAGTGTGAAATTACAGTGGGAGGATAGGGTGGCGTTTCTCTTCTTGGAGAAGGATCTGCTCCAGATTCTGTGTAGTAACAATAATGTGTGATACATATACTCCCTTCTGGGGACATAGCATCGGCAAACCTCAAACTTCCCATTACATTTATTTGGAGGGAGAATATACTTGATTTAAATGTGGATTTGCAAAGTCACAGAATAAATGACACAGTCCAGATGAATTGAGTATAATCTCTTATTTTACAAAGCAGTAACTTTTTATGTTATAGAAAACTTACTGCAATTTTTAAAAATAAGGCAGCAGGCAATGACTGAGGGAGTCTTTTGTTCTACAGGTAGAAAGAAATAACTAAATAGGGCTTGCTACAGGATAGTAACCTGTTCCCTTATTCCAATTTCTTTTCACTTTGCAGTTAAGTTTCTATGTCTATTGCTTATAAAAGTGTTTATCAGAACCTTGATGGCATTGATGTCTGAGTGGGGAACCCCTGTGTTGTTCTCCATAGGACAGGCTGATGACAGCATCCACTGTATCTATGTAAGGTGTTATACCAGAGAGCCTGTCATCAACTTAACAGAGAAAGGGAGAGGCCAGATTGAAGCTGGGTATCTTCACTTAGCAGGATTTTCTTAGAAATGCCTGCTGCAGGAAAAAGCCAAAGATATGATTTCCCACTGCTCTGTTATTTGTGCTTGTTTTTGTTTTAAAGAGACAGAAAGAGTGCACTTCCTAGGACTCTGAAGGACTAGCTACAGTCCTTTCCTCACGGGACTTCCAATCTGTTCAGTGTAGTTTGAGTAAGAAGGGCCCTGGAGCCTCCACTGGAAAAGATGTCTATTATGATTCTACACAAAACTTGCAGGTTGACAGATGGGTTTCCGTGTAGTTGACATTTCCTTTGAGCCACCAACCAGCTCCCAAATAAAGACATAGAGACTTGTTATTAATTGTGAATGTTCAGCCTTAGCTTAGGCTTGTCCACTAGCTCTCTTCGTTTAATTTAATCTGTTCCTTTTCATCTACATTTTGCCTCAGGGCTTTTTACTTTTCGTTCCTTCTGTATGTTCTACTTTCCTGCTTCCTCTGTGTTTGTCTGACTAGCCCCTAGCATCATCTCCCTACCATCTACTTTTATTTTTCCTTTTCAAGCTTAAATTTCTCCTTCTACTTACTCTCCCTACCTGGAAGTTCTTCCTATGCCTACTCTCTCACTATTGACTGTTCAGCTTTTTATTAGACACTCTGGTGCCTTAGGTAGACAAGGTAAAAAAAGCAATGACTCTTTACCTAATTAAACAAATACAACACATCTTTGTATAGTTAAACACATATTCTGCAAAATATTCTACAAATTCTACAAATTCAACACATCTTTACATAGTTAAAAAGTGCAACACATCTTTGTATAGTTAAACACATATTCTGCAAAATATTCTACAAATTCTACAAATTCAACACATCTTTACATAGTTAAAAAGTGCAACACATCTTTGTATAGTTAAACAAATACTCTGCAACACATCCATAAATTTGTGTCATTTGAACTGTAAGCTTAAAAGAGACTGGGGAGAGAATCCCCACTTTGCAAAACAATAATAACGTGGCTAGAGAAAACAAGCATTTGGCAAACAAGATGGCTAGAAAGAACAAATTTGACAAGCTTCTGGATTTAGGATAAATCAGTCATTTTTTCTGGATGGATAAAGTTTCTTGACCTTTTTTCTAAGACACTAAAATTTCTTCAAATTTTCTTCAAGAGCAGCTATGAACTACCATATACACAATGTCCTTCCTGTTCCTTTTTAATATCATGCCTCAGCAATGCTAATCTCAACTAAAATATTAACCTAAACAACTAAAAGAATTCTGACTCTCATATATATATATATATATATATATATATATATATATATACTATACAGTTTTTGCCCTTGAAATAGTTATTCAGTTTTTACTGTTCTATAGACATATTCAATATAAATGAAATTAGATATTTTCCTGGCTCTCATGAAAAAAGTAGGCATCTAAAGAAGGTTTTTATAAATACTATTCATCTTGCTTCACATGTTCTTTAGATGAAGGAAGCCCAAAGTAGTACCATATTTTGAACCCTCCCCCCCAAAAAAAAGTTGTTGAAAGTTGTGCATTCTTTGTAGTCTCATAAGACACCGGAACATTTACAGTTTGGATGTGTTCTGAACACAAATTCTATTTTGCAGAAGTTAACTATTTCACAGAGGGAGGTGTCTTAGATTGAAATTCCCACAAAAGACAGGTAAATCCTCTTTTCTGGCCTTTTCTTAGAATGGACTGAAAATTATCTTGATTGGTGCTGTCAGGTACACGTCTTCCTTGTGGCCCAGCGGAAACTCAGAAACCCAATTCAGTAAAGCAATTAAAGCCCCACAGGAGAGCCATGGGAGAATCTCTCAAAGGGCGTGATCTCTCACTCCTGTTGGGCTGTATGTCAAGCCAATGTCGTCAGCTACTTCAAGATCAAAGGGAAGATAATTTGGGACTTTGGTCTCCCAGTTATGTATTTTATGCAGAAAGCCAAGTATGCTGTCTATTTTCATGTGAGTGCATGTGTGTACATGGTCCTATATGTGCTTATGTGTGTATGTGTATGTGGGTACATAGTCACATCTGTGTTTGTATGTGCAGGTCAGAGGTCAATATCAGCTGCCTTCCTCAGTCAATCCCCATTTTATGTTTTGAGAAGGAGTTTCTCATGGAACCTGGAGCTCACCCATTCCTTTAGACTGTCTAGCCCCAAGGCCTTCCTAACTTTGATTCCCCAGTACTCCAGACTTGGTGGCCATGCCTAGCTTTGACAGCAGTGGCGAGAGCCTCTAAGCCAGGTCATCATGCTCATAGGGCATGTGCTTGAAGAGCTGAGCCATCTTTTCAGACCCAAGAGAGATTTTAAAACCAAATGAAACCTAAATCTCATTCCCAGAACACATAAGAGAAAAGTTATCACTTTCCAGAAGTTTTAATTCTACTAACATTTTGGTTTTTTTTTTCAAAGAAAAGGAAACAAAATCAATTAATAGACTGAATTCAGAAACTAACATTGAGTGGAAAATCCTGATCAACGTAAAAATGGTTAGTTTCACTAGAAAGTTTCCTTAAGCAAGGATGAAAATAGAGGCAATTGCTTCCTCTCTCTCTCTCTCTCTCTCTCTCTCTCTCTCTCTCACTCTCACACACACACACACACACACACACACACACTCTTTCTTTCAGTTTCTAAATGTGAAAAGGATTTGATCCAGAAGTTTAAACGTGTCTAGAACTTGACAATTTAACAGAAGCTAAAATCCGCATCGTGGGCCAAGTCCTTCTAGCATCAGTGAGCCTTCACCAGCTTCCTAACTGCACACACACACAATGGTGATTCCTGGGAGCCAGGTCTGTGTGCAGCAATTTGATGCAGTCATGCCAAGGCTGTGCTTTGTCTTTCTGTCAAACATGCTATGCCAGTATCTTCCTTATAAAGACATTTCCAGATTCCAGCTCCCTGAACAAAACTATTCTGTATACATTAGAGACTCGCTTCAGGACCCTCAGCTCCTTTCTGTAGTACAGTAGTTAAGTTTTCATTGACATGATCACATTATTGAAGAGAAGCCACACAGATACCAAAACATTAGGCAATGCTAAAGTGCATTCTTGAAACCTGTCTGACCAGAAATCCTCTGATTATAAAATTTGGCCAAAATCAGCTGGTTCTGGGTCTGGAGCAAAGTCTTGTTGACATGTGTGTGAGAAATAAGCAAATGGCAATCATGCTTTCTGCATGCGGTCTGTGGAAAATGACGACTTCCACCATCCCTCTCACCATCGACAGTGGCACCGTAGGATGAAGACGTGGAGCTCACGTCTTGCAATGGTCAGAGCTAAGAACAGCCAAAAGCTGGCAAATGGCATTTTGACCCTGGCAGGCATGACCATAGTACCAGCTTTACTGGGCTTCACTGGCTCTTACCTATCGAAAAAGACCAGAAGATCCAAAGTCTCTCAAAGGAAGCGTAAAGACGAGAAATGAAAAAAGAGCACAAAGAAATGATAAATAATAGTCATTTTCAACAAAAACAATTTTAACTGAATATATAATCTCTACAATTTAAATGTTTTATTTTCAGTGAGGATCTGTGTAAAGCTAGCATTGTTTCTGCTTTGTGGAAGCACAATTTTTAATAATATGCTCAATCATCACTCTCAAACACTGACCCAAACTTTAATAGGCACTCCAGACATTACTCCCCATTTTCATAAACTCGGTAAACTCCAATAAAGGTATTTTATGGGCAGAAGGGTTATTTTTTTAAAGAAGATATATTATCTAGATTTCATCAGCACATAAAAATGTTATCTTGGGAACCCTGGAAGATTCATATATTTCTAAATTATAGCACATTGCTGTCACTTTCACATGAGATCATTCTAATTTTCTAAAATATATAAATAGCAGACTGGACTGGGTCATGTTTCACATTTTATTCTATTTGAATTAATGATATTATTTACTCAGAGCTTGGCTGCTCACTGGCCTCACATCCGATGAGGTAGTTCATAAAGAGGCAGCAACATAATAAATGAGGAAAATGTTATTTACTGTCTTGCCCAATTCTCAGGAGCCTGGTGTAAATTCCACTCAACACAATGTGTTCATTTGTGCCTGTGTTTCTTTAAGGCTAGAGACACAGGCGCAGACAGCAGGAGCACTCAGTCTCAGCCTTTGTAGGATGTGCTCCTGAGCACCTGCAGCGCCTGCCCTTGATCTCGGAAACAAATGTGTTCTCAGTTCTGGAACTCCTTGATCCCGCAAACAAAACTATCTCCTGCCATAGAACTTTAGTGCCGGGAGATCGGCTTTGCCTCCCGGGCCCCAGGAGAGGCCAGTAATACCAGACAGCAAGGACTCCAGCGAGTTGTGCGCAATAAACCTTTCTCAGAGCAGCTACACAATAGATGAGAATTATGCACCGAATGAAAAACTCTGTGTTGCCAGGAATACTCAGTTTGGCATCTTGCAGTCAGCTCGCAACCTAAATGAGAACCCAATGCTAAGCCTGAATGGACTTTTGATGAGAATAACTACAGAATCAAAGAGTTAAGTGAAGAGCAACATTTCTAAGCAGCAATGGGGGAGCAGAGAACCAGTCTTCTCTTGGTCATGCATTTCAACCTTTAGTGTTCCTGACAAGGCATTTAGCATCACTAGAAACACTTTAATGGTCAGCACTAGGCTACCATATATGCCAGGAGCCCCGGCCATGCTTGTTTATCTTGCCTACCTGGGGATCTATGGTTGCTATGCTCATGTATCCGAGGAAGAGATCATCGTAATACCCATGTGTTTGCCTCAATTCCAAGGCCATAGTGAAATATCAAATTAGTATTTTAAATGTCTGTGAGCCATCTATCTCTCAAAAATCTAATGCTGGATTTTTCAGTGTGAACTTAGAAATTAACTTTCTACCCTGAGGAACAACTGTGAGAATAAAGAGCTAATGGTCCTCAGTTATCCTAGGCAAGCTAGTTTGGGTCTGTCTTTATCAGTTTCATAGTACTCCAATACTAACAGGAGAGACTCTGGTATTAATGAACTATGATCAAGGAGCAGTCCAGAGGTTTCTATCGTTTTCTTGACATCTTTGGGGAAGGATATGGAGTTTACCTTTTTCTTCAAAGCTTGTGCCCTGCATTCTGTAATTACTTTCCACTGCCTGAGCTGCCACTATTCTACATTAAGCTGGACTGAAAAAAATGCACAATTATAATTCAACACCAGAATAACAGTAAAATAAAATACCACTCTGCCCCCAGAACAGACTTCAAATAATATAGGTACAATTAAAACAAACAAACAAACACAAACAGAAAAACTACTCATGACCAATTTTATGCTGCACAGAATTTAATAGATACACGAGGAACAGAAAGGAAAGACTCCCACTTTTGTAACATAAAATCCTGCAGCCTGACTCTAAGTCTGGCAGCCATTTATAGTCTTCTCAGGGCCGGCTCCTGGTGATTGGGCTCCCCGTTCTCCAGCAACTTTGTCTCAGCCCATGCAAGGGCCAAAGTAGAAAGTCAGAAACTCAGCCACTCACAGGTTGAACAGATTTGTTAACAATGAAATAAATTACTTCCCAGAAGTTTCCAAAGAAGAACTAGACTTGGACCCATGCTTAACTGAACACCGAATCCGGGCAGTGCAGTGTAGTGTAAGCTGCTGGGTGGTAGCCTGCAGCAATTTCCCAGATCCGTCTCTCCCCAGGTCCGTGCTCCTTATTTTTCTTTAAATTTTCGTAAAGTATTTGTGGCCATAGGGAAGCTTGCCCATAGCTGTCATGGTCAAGAGATGGTGAGAAACCACATGTAGTGGTATGGGCAGGTACAGGAGCATATGGCGAAGAGGTGGTGCTAAAAATCCAGTGATTATGAGAACCTGTGATCTCTGGGAGGGATCATTATCATTCATAGCAATAAATAAAGTATTTTAAAATAGCACAAGGAAAAGGCTCAAACAGAAACATGCTTCATCGCAAAAAGAAAGAGAGAGCATAGACTGCCATAAAGCCCATTTTAGAAAGACATCTTCAGAACAGGAGGACTTAAGGCAAAGTACATACCTTGCTCCTGGAACTCAGTCTTTTCCTCAGCCCTTCTTAAGCCTAAATCCTACAGTGTTGATTTTTTTTCTACCACTGCTTGAATTTCCTCCTGTTTTGGTGTGGAATCACACTGTTTCCAGTTTTACTATTTAGGTCTTATTGGTAAGGCTCTGAATGAAGAAACAGAGCTAACTGTGCCTACAGTTCCCACCTCTTCTGTCCACAGTCCCAAAAGTCCTCAGTCTGCCCTCCTAGCAGTGACCACATCTTTTTTATTTCACCTGATTTCCTCAGAATTAAGTTCTTTTTTTTAAGCAAGAAGTGTAGTTTTATTTTCTCTATCCATGTGTAAAACAATTAGAATCAATATTTTAAAAACAAAAATGAACACACACACACACACACACACACACACACACACACACACACACCATGGAAAAAACTGGCATAGGAACGGGGACAGAGTTGCTGAACGGGGTCAGTACATTAGCCCTGACAAGCTATAGAAACTCTGATTGGTCCAAGAAATTAAGATACTGGGAGGATATATCTGGGATGCCCCCAACCATGCCCTCACCACCTATGACACCTGGGGCTGGAGGACCGGGCCCCCCAGCAGCAGGAACTTCTGCAGCTAGGCATCCTGGTCACGAACATTCACATCCTCACCCATTCCTCCCAATGGGATATACCATCCACAGATATCCCATATGCAGCTGGCTCACCATGGCCCCCATGGCCTAGGACACCCTCATGCTGGGTTTCCAAACTCTGGAGGACAGCCACTACCTCTGCCACCTCCTGGAATGCGGCATCCTGGAACACCTCCTATGGACATAATCCCCTACTTCCCCGGGTCTCCTTTTGGATCTCTCATGGGTCATCCAGGTCCCATGCCTCCACAAGGTATGTATGGGCATCCTCCATTGATGCCCCCTCATGGATACACAGGTCCTCCAAGACCCCCTCCCTACAGCTACCAACAGGGACCCCTCCCTCCACCCAGACTCACTCCACGGCCCCCAGTTCCCCCGCGTGGTCCACTTCGGGGCCCTCTTCCTCAGATTTAGGTTCTTAACAAACAGGAAAAAAGAAAAACATTTAAAAAAAATACTTCATTTTGCTGAAAATACCAGGTATTGGTCCGAATACTTTTGTTCTTACATGTTCAGAGACTCTGTCATTTGTATTAGGAATTGTCCTCATACAACCAGAGAATTTACAAATTGATTGCGAGAAAGTAATCCAAGAGGAGAGAAAGCAACTTGAAGTGTGTAGAGCTACACACAACTCATTAGACAGTTGTGTTCAGAAAAGACAGCTACCCCCATGCGTGGCTGCGGAAAAAGGACTGCCTCCCATCCCGAGGAGAAGTCCCTAAGAGTAGCAGAGATGCTGGCTGGAAAGAACCCTCTCTTCCCTGCTTCTCTCTGGAGCAACTCTCCCCCCCCCCCCCCCCGGCTGATAGAGACCTTTAAGGCTTCAAGCTCCTTGTGAGCCCTTTTGAATGTTAATCTCTTTCGACTCATTAACCTGGGGTAGTTGTTTGGCACCCTGTGCACCAAGACATCCCATCAGAATGAACTGGGGCAAACCAGCTCCAGAAACACACCTGGGTCTCTGGGCAGTCATCTGTGGGCGATTGCCTCCAGGTGTTTGCCAGTGGGAACCCATTGAAAGTCAATGCAATTTAGAGCAATTTTTCTAGCAGTGGAAATTAACCTGCAGGAATCTGCCGGCAACAGGTGTATTTTGGGCAGTCACACCAGCATCCCGCCCCGTGGCGACAGGACCTTGATGACCGGGTGGAGTGCAGGAGGCTGAGTAATGGGAGGAGGCAGGAAATCAGTGCAGAGAAGATGGTCAAATTACAGGTCAGCATGGGTTAGTGTAATTATGGATTAACCCTCGACTGCCTGTTAACCAAAAACTGTCTGCTTGTGGTACCAGGGAATCCTCACCAACGGGAGAAGAACGCGCTCAAGTCGACTGATTATTTTAAAAGCTGAACTTTGCAGCAAATTGGTTTTGGTTTAGTGTTTGGTACTCAAAATAGAAGATTGCCAGGAAGCGCAGTCCTTCAGGAAGGCACAAGAAGGGAATTTTAAGTGCTTGAAAGCCTTCTGCCTCTGAAACAAACATAATTTTACCTAGTGCTTTTGGCCCTTTCCACTTCTTTTGAAAAGACACATAGAGAGAAACAGGCAGACTAAAGAGCAGAAGGCCGCTCCCCACTTTTCTTTCTTCTTTGCTCTTGGAAGTGCTTATGTCCTCACAGTCCGACTCCTTGCAGTTCCCTTTCCTCTGCAATGTTGATGTTTATTGTTCCTTTCGTATGGACTAATTGGTTTTGAGTGAATTGAAATGAAATAAATTCAAAGTCCTATACTAAACAGATTTCTCGTTTGGCATAGATTTTTGTTAAAAATCTTAATATTGACGTAAAGTGTATGGTGAGTGCCAGTTGAGGTTGAAGAATGCAGAGTCTGGGTTTATTATGATGTGAAGTTCATGTCATTCTTAAAAAGTCATGTTGAAGTGTGTGTTATTGCCGGAGTAAAGTACTGCTGTAATTAAAGCTGATTGTGAAGGCAGAGAGACAAGCATTTGCCATGGTCTGAGCACTGAGCAGAGAAATTGATTGTTTTTTATGAATACTAATAAAACATTGTATAAATTTAGGAGGGAAATCTACTTATAAACCAACATGTGTAATTTATAAAAATTATATAATAAAGGACAGAATGACTGAGGGTAAAATCAATCATAGTCTTGATAGTTTTAAACCTGTTTGAAAGAATACTTATATTAATCAAAATTGCACCTCAGCATTTTATGCTATTTATATATCTGATCATATGACAAGACATAATCCAAAGGGAAGCTTCTAACTTATTATTCATAATTCTTTGCGACTTTTCAAAATGAGTTGAAGGCAGATGTCCATTTTGCCACGTCGAAATGTTGACTAGGGGGTCATTTTAACAGTAAAGCAAAAATAAACATCTGACACAGACCAGCAAGGAGAATGGCACAACAGACATACAAAAATGTGTCCACGCTTTGTCCTCGCTCATTGAATTTCAGAGCAACAGGCTTCGAGGGCAAGCAGAAGAAGCAATTGCTTGTCTCTAAAGTCTAAATTAAGGTTTTATATGCTGCTGAGAATTTGTTAAACTGAATGTCCCAATCCAGTGGTTGTCAAGAAGGAGGTCCCTGACCAGAGAACCAGCACCGTCTAGGCTAAGATGCCAGCCTTAGATGGGGTTATTAGGAGCTGACCAGTGACCCAATCAGCCAGGCAAAGTCTGCAATACTGAAGGCTGCATTTATAGTCAGAAAGGAAAGATTAACAAAAAAAGTTAAAGTTTTCTTAGTTATAAATCTGAGGCATGAAGTTTCTTTTAGAAAATGTGGGACGTATATTTCTTAGCCAGGCGGTGGTGGCAAACGCCTTTAATCCCAGCACTTGGGAATCAGAGGTAGGAGGATCTCTGTGAGTTTGAGGCCAGCCTGGTCTACATGAGCTAGTTTCAGGACAGACTCTAAACCTACAGAGAAACCCTGTCTTGAAAAACCAAAAATAAGTAAATAATATAAAATGTAAATACATTTCTTAATTTCTCTCCTTTTTGCTGTATGCAGATACATTGTAATTATCAGACGTAGTTGTTGGAATGTGGCATAATTTACTGTGATCAGTGTGCATGCCAGTACCTCAAAATCTGAAAAATAACCATTCCTATGTGGTATTTTTAAACTTTAAAACTCAGCTTTCAAAGTTTTAATAATGAAGTTTGTAGCATAGCCAATTGTTTCTATGGTTTAAAGTCCTTGTCTTCGTGAGTTTTCTCCACTGAGGTTGGCACAATGCATGCTGAGCTGACTACTTGTTTTCACAACTGGCCTTTCTCTAAGGGATCATAGACGTACACTTGATTCCTTTATAAAAGATGCCACAGAAAGACATTTTTGCATTATCTTTCTTTCATTCATCTGTCTAGGCCCCTGTGTTATTCTTTATATGGGCTCTTCACTTCATACTTTCTTTTGTAGTTTCAAGTTCAACAGGTAATTTGTCTCTTCTCCTTGGCTGCCAATCTTGTAAGATATAGACATCTTTACACTTTCCTCCCTAAGTCGTGAACACTGGTTTACAGTTGGTGCTCAATATTTGAATTACTACTAATAAATGACAATGGGAACTTTTAAAATTAGACTGAATATATTTCTCATTACAAGATGAACATGGGCTGAGGAGAACAAAGAATGGAAGTTATATCTTAAAAGGTCATGCGTGGATATCAAAGGACAAGGGGCAGAGTTGTGATGGTATTGTCAATGTGATACACAAGCTTTTGAGCAGTCCTGTGAGTGGTGATCTAGACGGTTAGCCTTTAAGTGTGTCAACTGATTAATTCATGAGTGAAGACCCATTATCAATATGATTGTGCTTTCAACCATTCCCTGACAGGGAGTCTTGTATGAGGACCGGCTGAGCACTGTCACACATGGATTACTTCATTGCTCTCTGCTATTTCTTCTAGAATGCATATGAAACGTGCTCAGTCCTATGAAGCCCCTGGCTTTTCTTCACTGATGGACTATCATCTGGAATTGTGAGCCATATAAACCCTTTCCCCCTAAGTTGCTTTAATCAGGTTATTTTAACATGCTAACAGACAATGAGACCAAGAAAACGATGCCTTAGTGTGTATATGCAGCAACAATTTGATATATCTGGCACGAACATCGTGATATTTGTTGTATGGAGGAAATGCAAAGTTTATGACTGGTATTCAAGAAGGTTCCTCAACAGGTAGAGTCAGGCTCATTCTAACGTTATGATTAGAGGGTTTGCATGTGCACTGATGGAGACACACATCCATCCATCCACACACACACACACACATACACACACACACACACACACACACACCAATGACAACATTTAACATTAAATTGCTCTTATTTTATTCAACTTCATTGCCTTCATTATTTTGAAACACACTATGCTTCCTTCCAAAAGATTTTTCTTTTCAATTAAAAAAATCCCTTATTTTATGCCCAGCAATATAGCATTCATATGAAATGGTATGGTAATAGAATGATCTGATAGAGTTTTAAACAAAAGAAAGGGAATTTTTTCAAAGCTCTTCCCTCCAGAACAGTTTTTAAAATCACCTTCAAGACAGGGCATTGGCATTCATAAACTTACAGCATCTGTAGTTGCCTGTATAAGACTTTCACAAGATCAAGCCAGTCAACATCCCAGAATGGAGCAGGAGAGATAGATAGTCACCTACCTCTAACTGAAGGGCCATTGACAGTTGATGCTTTTTAGAGGGAGGGGAGAGTCAGTTATCTTTAAGGGCATGATTCCTGGAAGATAAACCCTAGTATATAGTTCCACACCCAGTCTCTTTACACAGGCTGAACTTAGGTTCTGAAAACACCAGACATGAAATTGGGAAAGGGTGGCAAGGTAGGAGTGGGTCTGGGAGGAGTTAGGGTGGGGAGTGGGAGGTAAGTTTGAGCCAAATATGTCATGCACCCATATGAAATTCACAAAGAATAATAAAATATGCCTTATTTTTAAAAGTCCCTTTTTAAAGCTAGTATTCAGTGACCAGTGATGTCTAGTGCTATTGTCTTAATGGTCAGCGGAGTTAAACAGATAGCCCAACTTCCACAGTCATATCCAAAGTGACACATGTTGTATTATTTTGGATGCAAAAGAAAAAGTGGTTCCTGCTACTTCAATACACAGAAAGTTTAATTCACATATCTACCACAAGGAAAAAGAAAACGTGATAGAACTGGAATTAGAAAAAAAAAAGACAGTTCTCATATTCTCTTTCATGACTCGTGTCTTTAGGCTGGCATTACCTGTCTTGGTCACTCCTTTCTAAACTGTAGATTATGCCCACAAATCAGCAAGAAAACATAAAGTATGCTCTCCTTCACATGTGGAAGCTAGCCTATACACATATATGTGTGTTTTGTAGACTGGTATAAGAAAAGTTTATTTAGATCCTTCTAGAAGTTTGATAATATTCCAAAGTTGTTGATCAATGACCTCCTTACCGCCTACCTCAAAGCTAAGGAGAGGGGAAGAGCATTGTCTGCGCACTATAGTTCTACCAGTCTGTGTGCACACACAAAAGCACACAGGGGGGTAAAAGTACCGGAAGAGATGTCTGTTTTATTAACTTTCTGCTTTTAACCCTACTGTTGATGGCTGTGATGAGGAAATAAACAAGAACATGCCCCTGGATATTGGATTCCACAACAAAGCAAGGTCCGATGGAGAGAAACTAGGAGAGATTTGAAAAACGAGGTATTGTAATCTCCACACATAGAAGGGACCCATGACTTCTGAGCAGGACAATTCATAACTGAGCTTCTTTGGGCACCAGAAAAGGATCTGAAAAAAGCTGATCTCTGTCTTTCAAAGATAGCCTCATTAGCAGTCTAAAGTGTCACAACGAAGCTTGCTAGCAAAAAGGAAGAGACTGAAGAGGGCTACACAATCTAAACTCCACTCGATAATTCTCCTTCAAAGCTTGATGTGGGAGCCTGAGGAGACAACACTTCATGTTTATATTCTGAAACTGGCTAGCTGTCAGAATCAACACACTGTGACTTATACCTGAAGGAAAAGGTCTTAGATCTCCAGAGTCTTCATCTGACCTATTCCCAACACATTTTCTTAAAAGCCGACTCTATTTTTTTCTTTTATTCATTCAGCAAACCCTTTTGAACTTCCATGAGAGGCACCCTACTATAGTTCAGGTGTTAGGACCTTGAGCCCTGGGGTCAAATGCATAGTTCAATTCTTACAGTCATTTCTAGTTATATTATGAATTTGAATGATTTAGTCTCTGTTCTTCAGGGTCCTGACCTGAAAACTGGGCTTAATGAAATCTCTGATAGGAAGCATGGGGATTATAAAGTTAGATTACAAAAATTACACAAAATAGTGTTTGGGGCATGGTAAAAGATCACTAAATGTCAGCTATTATTACATATCTTGAAGAAACTCCCAGAGTATATGGCCTATGGCTTAAAAGAGGAAATAAACAAGACACAGGCTCTTTCCTGAAAGTATGAGGTCACAGTTTAATGGCAGAGCTCAGATAAGAAAGCTAAAATCTATCCTGTGGGGCAATAGTGCACACAGAGGCTCAGCCCGCTTCACTTGGGTGACAGACTCTATTCTATGGAGGTCAGTGGATTCTCCTAAGGGGACCAGCTCCAACACTCTTGAAGCAGTTGGGTATAAAGGTGACATGAGGGAGAACTTGGAATGATGGAGCGGAAGCTAGCTTCAGAGAAGGAAGAAAGGTTCGGTGAGTTGTAGCTTTGCCTTTGGAGAACTGTCAGCAAGTTCTTTTTAGTGGAAATCTCTGTGCTGTTATCCCACATTTCAGAAAAGAAAGACTTCATGGTCCTTTACCAACACAGCTGAGGTTTCTTAAATACCAGTAAGACAGTGAGAAAAGTATTTACAAACAGGGATTTAGAACATAGAAAATAGTCCTAGTCTCAAAACAGTAGTTCTCTCTCTCTCTCTCTCTCTCTCTCTCTCTCTCTCTCTCTCTCTCTCTCTCTCTCTCTCTCTCTCTCTCTCTGTGTGTGTGTGTGTGTGTGTGTATGCTCTCTCCCTCTCTCTTTCTCTTTCTCTTCCCCCCTTTCTCTCCCCTCTCCCCACTCTGAGTGTGTATGTGACATATATATGAAGTGTTATTCCCTCCTCTCCTCCTCTTCCCTTCCTCCCTTTCCTCCCCTGCCTCTCCTCCCTTCTCTCTTCTCTCATCTCTCTTTTCTATTCCTCATGTTTCTTCTAGAGCCTGGTGCTAGCCCTGGCACTGCATAGCCCATGCTGGCCTCAAACTCCTGGTCTTCCTTCCCCAGCCTCCTTTTTGAGTGGCTGCCCTGTGAGTGCCTGGCATACGGTGGTAGCTCCGAAATCATGTGACCTTATTCTTTACCTCTGATAGCTCTCTTTTCTCCCCCAAATGTGAGTTACAAAGATTGTCTAGCAGTGCAGCCATTGATTTCATTTCAGTGGTAATGTCTTGAAAGTATAATTCCAAGAGACTTTCTTCATTATTTAGTGTCAGAGGTTAGAATTTAATAGTAGAGGAAATGAGAGATGGCAAAGTGGGTAACGGAGCTTACTGTGCAAACATGAGGACCTACATAATTTTCTGCACATGGATGCAGGCACCCGTTATTTAAGCTTTGATGGCAAAAACTGTGGGCAGAGCTCCAGAGCTCATTGACCAGCCCTGCTGAAAATGAGTGGTCTCCAGGTTAGTGAGAGACCTTGTGTCACCTGAATAAGGCATAGAGTGATAGAGCAGGACACTCAGTGTCCTATTCTAGCCACCATGCATGTACATAAGGGCACACATGCTCACACTCACATATGTGTACTACCTACATGTATACATAATGTACACACACATGTGTCTGTGACACATATAAGAATTTAACAGTAGAGACAGTAAAAAAGGAAAGGAGATTTCTAAAAAGAGAAGGGAAGAGGAAGAGGGCAGGAAAGAAAAGAGACATTCTGAGTCCGCACATCTTATTGGACACATCTTATGGTTGAAGTAATAACTTTTTGACATTCATCACTGCTGTGGTTTGAATGAATCTTTCAGTGAGACTTCATCAGCAGAAGCCTGACTCACCAGAATGAATGCATTTGGGTGGAGATAAACCCAGTTCGCAAAGCACTGGGCCTACCACGTTTTGTATATCAGATGATTCTTACAGTAGGTCTCTTGTGAACTCTCTTTCTCATGTACTGGCATATTGGGTTATCCACACCCCCCACCCTATGGAACCTCTATGGGAAATTTGGTCACACAGTCAGTAGTAGCCTTGGTTCCCACAGACTAATCTCCACTTTGTTTCCTGAGCTATATTAGAAGCCACCTCCCTGCAACTACCTTCCATTTGGCAGGACATACAGTCAGGAAAGTAGTCTTTCATATAAATCACATTTGGGACCTTCAAAGATAAGGGGATGTCCAAGCTCAGAGAATTGTCTTTGTTTTACATGTGTATATAAACTGGAGACTTAACAGAACAGGAGGAGAACAGCAAGAAAAGAATAAAGAAACTGAAGCAGAAAAGTACATAGTGGAGAGTTCATTTCACCCTCAGATCCTTCTAAGTCTCACGCTTGCTGTGAATCTTCTTCTAGACCCTGAGGGACACTGAGGCCAGTAGCACTCAGAAGTCCCTGATACATCACACTGTGATGAAATGGACACCAGTAAGCATAGGTCTGCTCTTCTTACTCTCATAAAGTTTAAAAACCAGTATTTGAACAAACACATCCCTGAAGTCTAAAAAATTGCCCTTAAAAGGAAAAGGCAACATCATTGGTACACACTACATGTTTCATTTAGTCGCACTGACCTGTACTGTTTTCTTAGCATCCAACCTCACAGTGTCTACTGCAGTCCTAGTACATTTCCCTGCAACACTGAGGCAGGCCATAACTGCCTCCATCCTTCAAGTACAGTATTGTTCCCATATACTATAATTTGTTGCTGAAATAGAAGTGGTAGACAGCCCAGCTGTAATCTGTTATCTTCCTAAAGGAAGCCAGTTTCAGAAATATCTCTCAATGGCTGGAGCATTGTATTTCATTCATCTCCTTCTGTCCACTCCACAGACAGCTGTCTTGCAAGTGATGATGCCAAAAGGTACTGCTAGCGAAAGACCATAGAAAAGGTTGGCAGCAGGGGTTGTTGATAATAGTGCCCTGGGATTGATTTACTTGCGGTGTTTTACATCCCTTCTCCTTTTCCTGGAAGAGCATGCATAGTCTCCCCATGCTGGGCTTAGCTAAAGATAATTGTGGAGTGAGCCACACTGAAGAAAGTAGAAAGTGTTATTTGCACACACAGCTCTCCAGGAGGCATTAAACTTGAGGATGAAGAAAGTGACCACTCGAAGGAGGGATTTTTCTCTTTGTGTAAGTTGAGTAAATGTGAAAAACCATAACCCTCCTTTAAAAGCAGTAATGATAGTAATGAGAATTATACACACATACATTAGATATCAGAAAACTTCAGCCTGTTTTTCTGGAAGTTCTATCTTTTGCCGCCTACCTTTTAACTACTAGTTAGAGTTTTGACTAGTCCCTGGACAATTAGTATCAAGTGCTTCTTTTTCATTTTTCACATTAAAATAAATCTATGTATTGCCCGTGTGTTTGCATGTATGTACATGCATATGAGTAGAGGTGATGCCTGGGAATAGTGTTAATGGCAGCTGCCCCTTGTGGGGGCTAGAAGCAGAGTTCTGGACCTCTGCAAGGGCAGGCAGCACACTCATCTGCTGGACCAACTCCCTGGCCCCCACAAGCTCTTTATTTCAATGTGACATCGCTGCAGTAGAAAACACAACCTGTGCTTCTGCTAAGGTGGTAAAGAGCCAGTAGAGTGACTGATATGGTGAGGAGGAAGATGGTAATTGTGTGAGGTCCCCAGACACCATAGGTTAGTAAGCAAAGGCTACACCTGTTCTTTGTTAATTACCTTAACTCCTGTGTCCTTTCATTTCCCCCAAACTGCTGCATGAAACATCACAGGGAGCCATTAAAAAAATAAACAACTTCTTTGTGATTTATTAATTTAAGATAAATGGTTTTGCTGTCATAACTTGTCAGCCATGTACAGAAGAAGGAAATCAGTGGTGGCGCACGTGTGCGGAGCTGCAGAAAAGCCAACCCTGGACTCCGGAACTGTCCTCTCAGTGAGCTCAAGCTTTCCACCAGAAAGCAGCCCGCCAGCACGATTCTCATTCATTAACTTTCTCAAGACATCTGTCTTTGCAGAGTCTCCAGTGCAGCTGGATGTGATGGATGAGAGAGAGCCAGCCCACCTCACGCACAAAGAGCCCGGGAGACAGCCAGTCGCATTTGCTGGGGACAGCAACATCATGTTTGGAGCTTCGGCCAATCACCCATAAAGGTGCAGGTTCTTTCTGTATTTCAAGTTTCAAAATTGGATTCATTTCCCCCTGAGAATGAGTTACCTAAACCAATCAATGAGCCAACATCTTATTAGCAATAATAATAACAAAGCAACATTCCCCCAACAGGGTGCATGCTTTACTGCTGAGAATAGCAACACTCACTTTGTGTGGAGTCTTATGCTTTTCCATCAGGAAGCCTGGAACATGGATAACCATGCTAACACAATCCTCAGCACAGCATAAACTACGTGTGCCAATGTATGCCTATAACCGCAGCACAAAGGGGCAGAGGTAGGAAGAGCAGGCGTTCAAGATGATCTTGGGTTACACAGAAAGGTAGAGGTCACCCAAGGCTGGGAAAAGTCTGGTGGTAGGGTTTTTTTTTTGTTTTGTTATTTTTTTTTTTTTTGCTGTACTTTCAGGGGACTGAATGTAGTTCCCAGCATCCATGTTTGGTTAGCGCCACATGGAAGTATTGTTCAAAGAAGATCCATTGTCCTCTTTGAGCCTCCATGGCCTACACACACACACACACACACACACACACACACACACACACACACACTGTGATAGGGCAAGGCAGTGCAAAGGTTCCTCCATATTTTATTTTTGTTAAGGTCATTTTAGGTTCAACTAGAATTTGCCCTCCTGTGTAACATGAGGGTCCTGCTTGTTGGGCTTTCTGTCCTGCCCAGTACCCCACAGCCGGCAAGCCCCAAAGAAAATCACATAGAGAGTCTACTGATTGGCCCATTATCTCAGGCTTCTTACTAGCTCCCATAAGTTATATTAACCCATTGTTCCCATCCATGCCAGGCACATGGCCGGTACCTTTTCTCAGCTGGGACAGGAACACATGCTTCTTCCTTGGAGATCTGCGCAGGAATGCCAGGGAAGCTTCCTGCTTCCCAATTTCTCCTGTACTCCTTGCTCCACCTCTACTTCCTGTCTGGTTCTCCCGCCTATACTTCCTACCTGGCCAATCAGCGTTTATTTAAAACATGATTGACAGAATTGTCCCGCACCACTCCTGAATGAAGAGTCTTATGAAAAATTATCCTACTCTGTTCTAGAGTAGGATAATAGAAATCTTAACCTGAGCTTAAGATTTCCCAGCTGACTTAGTTTCCTTTAAACTTCTTGTTTGTTCGAAACTTCCTTCAACAGCTGCCGTGCAAGATACCAGGATGTGGTTTTTGCCTTTTAAAACCCCTTACTCTGAATACTCACCACTAAATGAAGGTCCCAAGTACCCAAGTGTAGTCCCATTTAGCTGGAACTTTCAATTAGCTATAAGCTATATCTGAGTGGTAATCTCTACCGGGCCCCTCATATCAACACAGAAATGTTCACACGTCAAAATCAAAGCCTTTAAAGCAGCAAGAAGGATCGCTGTTATGTGTGGCTGGTGTGTCTTTTTTAATTTAATCTTGTATAAGTGCTTTGCTTTTATGTATGTGTAGGATAAGCATGTAGTACCTACCCATGGAGGCTGAAAGAGAGTAATGAATCCTCGGGAACTGGAGTTACATGTGGATGCTGGGAATTCAACCCTAGTCCTCTGGAAGAACAGTGTAGTCTCTTAACCGCTGAGCTACATCTCCAACCCTAAAATAGATTAATTTGTATTGATTTTGGTTGCAATGGTTAGGTTTGTAGTGAGATTTCAGTAGAAGATCTTTGTCTTTAATCTCTTGGGATCATCTACATACCAGAAGAAAACTCTCCACCAAATAAACATCATTCAGGGACTAACATGCTTCCATTTGATGCCCGTGTGGGGACCAGATGAGTGAAGTTGGAAGTAGAAGCACCTTCAACAGTAACTTGCCATTTATCTTGAATCTGTTCTTATTAGCCACTCAATGCATAACAAGTTCCTGAACTACTTGGAGGTCCATATTTCTCTGTTGAACAACACAGCAGGCGATTCTGTGATCAGCATGAGCCAACAAGTGCAAAGCTATGTTCAAGTTGTTCAATAACTTATAAATAGCATGTAGCTTAGATCTGAGAAAAATTAAGTAGTGTATCCCTCAAATTCAGATAACTGCAAGACAGACCAATGTGCTTGAGGGAGAATGATGGTGAACTCACTTAGTGCAGACTCAGAACTTCGAGTGTTGGATACTTATCCAGGGTCCCCCATGCTATCTGGGCAACCCTGAGCTATTTTTTTAGTCTGTGTGTGTGTCAATCTTCTGCTCTGTAAAGTATGCTAATTGGAGTGCCTGTCTCAAAGGGCAGTTTGGTTGGTTTAATAGTTGATCTATCTGAACTATTTGGAATACTTTCTGACATAGAGTGAGTGCTTACTAAATGTTAGTTATTATTGTTGTCATTATCATCTGAGGTGACATTTGGAGAGTGAATGTAAATGATGCGCTATTTGAAGGAGAGCTTGGCTTTCGCCCTGGAGTTTATTTCTCTGTGCTGTGGGGAACCAAAATCTGCATAGAGCATTACATTATGACTGCATTTATTAACTATTAATAGTTATCACCACATGAGATGTCTGAGGCTTAGACATGAATGCTGTCAATGAGAACACAACTCTAGACTACTCTTTCCTCATGCTACTGTGCATCCCTTTCCTTCTGAAAGCAAAGAAGCTCACACAGAGCCTTCCATAACCCTGTGCTCCCAAATCCCCATCCTCTGTCACTAAAATTCTTGTATAGAGAATTAAGGTACTTACAATCCTCACGCCTGATTTTTCACTTCATCTTTTAAACAGTGTAGCTTAATAATACTCAGTAAATAAGACTCCCAGATAACTGATGTGGGGTTTTTTTCAATGGTTATAATCACCCAGTTTGGGGATAAGTTAGAAATTATCTTTCCTGAATTAAACTCAAACTGATAAAACTATGAATTTCTCTTTTTCCTTGCACTATAATTCAATCAAGACACCAGTTGGGGAGTTTTCTGATCTATGTATACTCCTGGTACATGAGTAAGCTAGAACGCTAAACTGAAAATTGGATGCAATGCTAAGATCTACCTAGAATGTGACATAAGATTTTTTTAAAGCAAATAACATAGATTGTGATAGTATTTAAAACTTTTTAATAGAGACATTTCTTCTGATACATTAAAATGGTGCCAATGATCAATAAGTACTAAGGCATGGATGATTTTTATTATTTTTTATTATTTTTATTATTGCCTTACATATGGCAATAACTTCAAAATTTCCATTAAGCAATATGTGATAATTGTCTGGAATATAAAATAGGCATGTCACAACTGCAATCAACTTTTTTTCATCTTTAAAGAAAAATCTATGCATATACAAAGTCTAAAATCTCACATTTTTAATTTTTTAATTTAATTTAATTTAATTTTATATGTGAATGTAAATAATTTTGTATGTGAATATACATATGTGTACCACATGTGTGCTTGGTTTCCAAGGAGGCTGGAAGAGGGCCTTAAAGTCCTCTGGAGCCAGAGTCACAGAGACTGTGAATCACCATGTGAACGCTGGGAGTTGAGCCTTTTCTCCAGCCCTAATCCTCACATTTCAAAGCCAAATGACCAGCTCCTTTGGTAACCAATGGGATGGGATATGATATGTGGGATTAGCATTCAGACTGTTTTCTGACATTAATAACTGAGTTCAAATGAGATTTCCCGATTAGTTGGGTATTTGATTCAAAGTATTCGAAGGAAACGATTATGAGGGATATAAACAAGGCTTCACAGGAGAAAATGGTTCTGGAAAGATTCGGGATTGCAAAGCAAGGTTATCAAGGAAAGGGTCATATGGGATTTGGGTAAATTTCTGATATTGTGTGAACAGAGAAGGAATATCCTTAAAAGGAGACACAGGTTGCTGTAGAAGACATCACAAAGATATCTGCAGAGCTAACCAGAAACAGAGGCACCCATCTCTTCCCCCACGCTTTCCTTTTCTGGTCAAACCAACCTAAGCTACTAAGATGTTTGCTCTTCATCTTTGGCATCCTTCTTCCTTCCCTATTGAGGAAGTATGGTGGTAAGGTTTTAATGTGAATGATAGAACCCTCCTCCACCCCTTCCTTCATCTGACTAAGTCCTACTGTCTGATCCTGGAATGGGTGGATAAAGAATATAAAATAGGGAAGGACAATCTGCCATGGGGGGGATAGAGTGAGCTTCCAGAAGATCAGTCCCCCAGAGATAGACTGGGAAAAATACAAAAACAAATAAAAAAAGAAACAAATGAACAAACAAAACCCAATTACAAGACATGTTTGGAAAGGAAACAAAGGTGGTGTCTTTAGACAGGACCTAAAAACCCTTTTAAAGGAAGTAGATAGGGTGACTTTCCCACCTCTACTGCTGGAGCCTGATGTGGTCTACGGTCACGTCCAAGCAAAGAGAGTATGATGATGTTCTCATCAAATCAGTGTCTTTCTGGCTTGAGAAAGACAGAATCCATGAGAGCTTCAGCTGCTGGCCAGGGAGGGAGTATCCTAAAAGAGGTCATCCCTGGAGCAGAGCGGGCTCTGAAACTGTGTATCAACTTATCTATTCCCCTGTCTTACTGTGAGTCCTGCACGAGCTTGAAAAAGAAGAGCAGCGCAGACTACCCAACAAGGAAAAGGCAAATAATAATAATAATAATAATAATAATAATAATAATAAATAATAATAGTAATAGTAATAATGAGCTAAAACATGAGCAGCTGCTAGAAGGCAGCTGGCTTTGTTTTCTCTTCTTTCAGAGGGGTGTGTAAGATGCTTCCATTCTTCCCAAAGAGAGGGCTTGTGCAAGAGGTAGTGCCAGGGATTGTGAGCTTCAGCAGCCATGAGAGAGGAGTGGCACCTTTTCCCCAGCCAGAGGAGGGTCTGTGTGGTAGAGTTCTGTGTATATGGAAGGTGATCATAGAGAGAAATGACCATATGGGGAGCAGGTAGGAGTAAGCATGCCTGTTCTCCTCATGTTATTTGTAAAAAAAAAAAAAAATAGGAACACATTTCCTGAAGACCAGTAGTTAGCCTTGGGACTCTTCTCTGATACCAGGTCAAAGAAGGCAACTTTCAGGCAAGAAGCTGAACTGGGGACATAAAAAGTGAGCAAGACTCATGTGAATGATGAGAAGAGACCATGTTGGGACACACATTATGTTATTCCACAAGTGCCATGCACCAGTCAGCACCAGCCAAGAGACATCTGAGCGCAGCATTGGCTTGGGGGAAAATCATCTGCCCCTTTCCTGTATCCTTGCGCCCAAGCTGCTGGTGAGGAGCAGAAATTGTCACAGAAGTAGGCTTTCAGTAGGAAATAATAGATGGTATTTGGATGTTTTGTTTCAATGTTCAGTGGTGTACATTCAAGTGCAGGGGAATCAGGGGAGAAAGAACTATGGTCACTGTGCTAAGACCTTGTGGATGTGGAGTTGGAAGTGTGGCCTCTGATGGGGAGGATGATGGGTTGTTGCACCAGCTACAATCCAACCCTGCCTCCAATCCCAAATAGATAAGAACCTTGGACACAGAGCCTTCTTTCCTCCATTTCCCTAAGGCTCTCTTTGTAACAGTTGTAGTGGTCCCAGCAAAAGACCTTAACATCGCTGGATTAGTAGCACTTTAAAAGATGGCATTTTATCTCATCCACAAAATAGCTGCAGTTAAAACAAGCCATCTACACTTAGTGTTTTAGTCACAGAAAACAATTTTATCAGTATTTTCTGAATTCGAAATGCGTGCTTATGGTATAAACATTTAGAATATTGTGGAGCAGAACATGTGAAGTCCCCAGTGGCATCTTCAGTGTCCCATACAGCACAAGCTTAGAGGATAGTGCATGTTTAATGAGTGACTACATCACCCAGACACTCACTGGACTGTGGTCTTAATTCTTTTCATGTCTATCCTTCCAATCCTGCGTATATAAGTGCACACTCACAAACAAGTATACATGTATGTTTGTAAAGCGTTTTTTTTTTCTCTCAAGCTAAAAAGGCAGATCTCTGTTTGAGAACACCCAGGGGGGAAAAAGCCACTGGAAAATGAAACTAAAACCTTAAGAATGGCCCTCTCACTCACCTTCATACGAGATTTTTCTCAATAGCTGTGAGTGCATAATCTAAGCAACAGGCTCAGTTACTCAGTTGTAAAACTCTTCCTTAACTGTCTTCTCCCTTTTGAAGTAATCTGCTTTACTACACACACTCACATACATTCACACACAAATATATTATACATACACAGACACAACACCTTTTTATATACAAGCAGACACACATACATATATTAAATTATATACATATATAATTTAATGGGAAACATTCTTTCATAGCACAAATAAAATTAAAGGTATTCATGATTATATTTGGCAAGGTGCCCTGTGAAATGTAAGAACAGATCATCAGATCAGGACATCTCCTTCTTTGACTACAAGGTCTTTACATTTTCCTGTAGACAGGAGATGGAATCTCTAGCTTAAATTATATCTCCCAAACAAGTGTGAAAAGGCCACTCTGGGATTCAAGGATACTTAGGTAATTGGAGATTTCTACTGTCAAGGATGACAGTTCATTAGTCTACGACTCTAGGAAAGCCAAACAATATTGCTACATTGTGTCATACTTACACGATGGCAGGCACAGACTAAAGACGACCACAGTTAAGCTTCTTATGGCAACATGAGTGTTTTTCAAAATAGAGAATGAAGAGAAAGGTAAGTTGTAGAGGGTAGTAGGAGACCTCATTGTGTAAGGCTTGCAAACAAGCTAGAATGTATGGATGCATCTGTGTGTAGCAAAACAAAAGAGTATGCATGAGGACTGTGAAGCCAAATTTCAAGATGTTTATGGCCTTAAGAAGCAAAGGAAGCTACATCAGAAAGTTTACATGATTTAAAATGAATCTGTAGTATTTTGTTTCTTCAGTTGAGTTGAGGGTACAGAAGTGTTCAGATACTCAAAATATTTAGTGCCTGTTATAATTCTAAATAAAAGTAACAAGGATATTGTTATATTTACATCTTCAGATTTGACAGATCTGACATACCTAATGGTGGGAATATACATGATTAGCAGTGATCCTTTTACAAAGCTAGGTTTTACATTTAGAACAATCTATCAAGATCCATGTGAAAATAAAGGGACCTAAGTGGACCCAACATTATTGGTATTTCAAGACACTGAAAACAGAAATCACTGTCTTTCTCTCAAAAGCAAGAGCTTCTTTGATACTGCAGAATTCCAGGTCATATGCTTTTGATGCTTTCTACCCAAGAAGAACCCTTCTGAATACCTTTCCTCCAGGCTGTACTCCTAGGTTTCCCTCAGTTCTCATGTGCTTAGTCCAGACCTGGTATTTCCTGATACATCTACTTTTGATTTTCTCCTATGGCACTTCCCAATTTCTAGTCCCTCCTTCTTATACAAATTTTTACCAGCTTCCTATAAGAACTCACTGCACAGGTGCTAAGAATAGAGATTCATCTTTGGAGGAGTTGTTTTCAAAGGTCCACATTTAGGGATGCTGTCAAAAGGATCCCGGTAATACCTGATGCCTATAAGCGTGGATTTCTATATTCATTCATGCAAGAGATACAGAACTGGTGCTGGAGGAGATGGATAAGGAGGAGAGTGCTTATCTTGCAATTAGAGGACATAAAATCAATATCCAGGACCCAAAGGATAAAACAATCAGGGTGTGGAGGACCATGCTCTATAGTTCATGAAGATGTGGAGAGTACATGGAGAGTTTTATGTGGGTACACGGAGAGTTATGTGGGTACATGGAGAGTTACATGGATCTTGATGGTCAGCAAGTCAATCCTATTTGGTGAGTTCCAGGTCAGTAATAGACTGCCTCAAATAAAGGTAGGTGGCATTTGAGGAAGGACATGTGAAGTTGACTTCTGGCTGCTAGACATATGTGCACACCTGTGCATGTGTACTGCCCTATGTGCATCTGTACACAAATACACAGACCAAGCAAATAAATATCATTATTATTCACACAAAGAATCCTGCTTGTTCTTTCTCCATAGTTCTAGAATTCAGCATGGCTGATGCATATTCCTTTTCATGGGAATGAGATAAGGAAAAGAAACTTGGCTTAAGTCAACAGAAAGGCTGGCCAGCTGCAGTTTGCAAGCCAACCACTTTCCATTTTATGGCCAGGAGCACTGCAAGAGTCACAGGGACATTTTTGAGATAATGGTTAAATTCACAGACTCAGAGAAGTCTCACAGTGGAAGAGACCCAGGAGGTCATCTAATTCAAATATTTCATTTTATAGATGAGGAGACAAAAGCCTAGGGAGGTTTAGTGACTAACTGATTGCAGAATCTATTCTCAGATGCAGTATTTCCTTCCCAGTCTTGAAGGTTATGTTCTTCAAACCCCTGTGGTAAAAACAAATTACCTTGGAGGACCTCATGACCCTAAATGGAAAATAGAGTTTGGGAAGTAAGACAGCGAGCAAATCTGAGAAAAATTATCATAAGGATTATGTTCACTAACATAAACAACACAGCGTTTCCAGACACACTGTTTGATGTTGACAACGTTCAAACTGAAGACTCCAGTACAGCATTTCTTATGCATTCCATAGAATCCATTATATCCACTTCTCTAGCTTTTTCCAAGGGCACAGTATGTTTAAAACTTTTTGTCATTTGTTTTCATTGTTGCAAATGTGAGTGGCACTGGATAGCTTTCTGTTTCTTTTATGTTCTTCCTAGTTTTTTTCTTTCATATGACCATTCTCTTGTAATTCTTGTGGAGTAAGAACACATTTACCCCGAAGCCTTCAGCATCTTTCCAAGAGCTCCTTCTCTCTGTGGTTCTCTAATCATGGCTATATATTGGGTGGTTTCAATCTACCACCCAGTCCCATCATGTTAGGCAAGTTTGCCATAGGCTTAATAGCAACAAAAATACTGAGTCATAGGCTGTGGTCTTTTCTTTTAGGAATTGATTATCTCAAGCACTTAACATAGTGATAGAAAGATGGCTAATTGTAGCATATCATTCTTCTTATAACTTTTCATAGCTCCCAGTGGCCCCATATTTCCTATAAAACACAGTCTAGGCATTAATGATTTCCACCAATAATCCCATCTCAGCTCCTAGATCTTATGCACTGGCATTTTTATCTGTGTATCTAAGTAGTGTTTCTAAAATGTTGCCGGTTGAGTGGCACCATCATGACAGGCTGAGTGGCACCATTCTACCTCTTTCAATTGACTTAACATTGTCAGTCATGTCTTTGTCCCATCCCTAACAGTCTTCTCATCTCCTTTCCTTGAGTCACAACTGCCGTCAAGAGCATCCCCACCCTGGCTGTCATTTGCTGCTTGCCCATGTTGTACAGAACAACATAATGCTTCCTGCCATTTACTCCAAAAGCTTCATCCAGTGGTGTCCATCTTCCCTGTACCACTGAGTGTCCTCTAACCCCGACTATCCCTTCAGTTCACATCTGAGTCCCTGTCCCACTTACCTACAGAAACTTCCATGTTACTCTAGTACTCTGTTGGATGAATTCTTTCCACCTTTATAAAAGAAAATCTACCCTTGCTGTAGTAAGGGACTGATTCTCAACTCTCTCCACCCATCTCACTTTTCTACCCTTTTATAAGAAAGCTCCACAAATAATTGACTGCATCCATTCCCTTTATACTTTCAGCTCATGTTCACTTTGCCATTCATGTCAAGCTGCCTTCACCCTCATAACTGGTGACCCGTGCATTGCTCCTTCTACCAGCTCATCAGAATCTTCAGCAGCATCAATGAGCCACTGTTCCTCTTTCAACATCCTGTCTGTTCAACACAATTCTATGTTCTTCTGAGCTTGAAATTGCTTCATTAGTTGTTCTTCCAAAACATATTGTGTCTCCTCTTCCTCTGTCTATAAACTCACTCAGTGCTGGATCTTCTTGCTGCTCGGTTCTGAGGCTTAGGCACTAGATGTCTGCATGCAATCTTATCCATCTTCCTGGGTCAGATGTTATTTTCAAGCCTGAGACTCCATAATGTATATCTCCATTTTAACTTTAACTCTGACCTCTTGACTCATTTGATTGCCAATGAAACACATGCCCACCCACACATCATGGTTCTTCTATATAAACAGATCCAAAAATGGTGGTTTGATTTTGAAATGTCTACATGGTTTACATACTTCGTCCCTAGCTAATAACATAACTTTTGAAGGGTATGGAAACTTTAGGAGGTTGAGCTTTGCTGGAGGAAATACACGAATATGGGTGGGGCCTGAAGTGTTACAGACTGACGTTATTTCCTGTCTGAGTTCTGCTTCCTTACTATGGAGTAGTGAAGCAAGCAAACCACTCTCATCACTGTAGCTTGCTCATTGTGACATAATGAGTAACACTTTTTTCTCTAAGTTCCTTCAGCCTGGGGTTTTGTCACAGCAATGAGAACAGTAACCAAGGCACCAAGACTTGGCAAATATTTCCCTCTGGAAATCTGGGCCTCTTTCTGTCTTCTTTTCCTTCAGCACAACAATCCATCACGTCTCTCAAACCCTGGAAGTCACAGTGATCCACCACGTCTCTCAAACCCTGGAAGTCACAGCGATCCACCATGTCAGTCAAACCCTGGAAGTCACAGCGATCCACCACGTCTCTCAAACCCTGGAAGTCACAGCGATCCACCACGTCACTCAAACCCTGGAGTCACAGTGATCCACCACGTCTCTCAAACCCTGGAAGTTACAGTGATCCACCACGTCTCTCAAACCCTGGAAGTCACAGTGATCCACCACGTCTCTCAAACCCTGGAGTCACAGTGGTCTACTTTGCTTGAACCTTGGAAGCTACTTACTGTTCCTAATACTGTTTTCTACCATAATTCTGTTATCCAATTCAGCCATCTCTGGCTCCTAAAGTATTTTCATTTATTTTTAAAACAATCTTTTCTCATTTTACATATCGATTCCAGATCCCTCTCCTGTCTCTCCTCCCACTCCTCCCACCTTTTACCCACCTCACCCCCATCCACTACTCAGAGAGGGTAAGGTTTCCCATGGAGAGTCAACAAAGTCTGAGACATCACTTTGAGGCAGAACCAAGGCCCTCCCCCTATATCTAGGCCGAGAAAAGTATTCCTTCCAAAAAGAACAGCCTCCAAAAAGCCAATTTGAGCACTAGGAATAAATCCTGATCTGACTGCCAGTGGCCCCACAGACTGCCCAGCCACATAACTGTCACCCGCATTCAGAGAGCCTAGTTTGCTCCTATGCAGGTTCCCCAGTTTTTAGTCTGGAGTCGGTGAGCTCCCTCTAGCTCAGGTCAGCTGTTTCTGTGTGTATCCCCATCATGATATTGACCCCTTTGTTCATATTATTGCTCCTCCTTCTCTTGGCCAGGACTCTGGGAGCTCGGTTCAGTGCTCAGCTGTGGATCTCTGCCTCTGCATCCATCAGTAGCTGGATGAAAACTCTATGATCACAATTATGGTAGTCATCAATCTGATTACAGGGCAAGGCCAGTGCAGGGACCCTCTCCACTATTGCTTAGGGTCTTATCTGTGGTCATCTTTGTGGATTCCTGGGGTTTTTCCTAATGCCAGGTTTCTCACTAGCTCAGTAGTGAAATCCCTCAATCAAGATACCGCTTTCCTTGCTCTCCCGCTCTGTCTTTCTTCCATCTTGGTCATCCATTACCTCCTAACGTATTTTTATATATCCCCTTCACTGGTGCACTCTTTCTCTATACCACTGTATCAAACTGAAGTGATCCTTTGCTTCCACACCCATCCTGGTTCACAGAGTGTGGCCATTCCCATCAATGATGCATTCTCTGCACAGCCACAGAAATTATCTTTTCTGAAAAGCATAAATTTAGCCCAATACTTACTGTCATGGCATCTTTGTGAAGTTCATGCAACATAGCTGTGACTCTCACTTTTCTGGTGAATCTCTTTGTTCCATCCCCATAGCCTTAGCCTTCCTTCACCCCAGTCTCTAGAGGTGCCAAACCCCTGCACTTTCTCTAGTAGATTGGATTCACACTTCAGTCTTTTACTTCATCCTTCTGATGTTCTCTTGAAGGACTCATATGTCCCTCAGGTCTTGGTTTAAAAGTATCTTTAGACATTACAGGTGACCACATCTTACTTGTTTTCATATCCAGTCTTCAGTTTTGCATACCTCTTTATATAATTTGTAGCTATTAGATTTCTTTACTTTGTTGTTATTGCTCTAGAAATTCTTCTGAGTGATTGTAAAAGGCTCTGTGTAATTGATCAAGACACACAGTGCTCCCCAGAGTTCTTGTCACCTCACGGCACGAAATAATTATTTTTTGAATAAATTAATGATTTTTGCAGCCTTATAAGTGTTTTTTTGATTGATTGAACATAACTTGCCTGGGGTGACATGAGGACCAGAAAAAGAGAAGACAGCAATTTGAGGGCAAATACTTACTTCTAAGGCGTCATACCTGGAATGTATGCTGTGAGAGCCTCTCACCTTGTTTGGTATCACAGCCTCTCTCCTTGTTGACCTTTGACATATGAATAAAAATAGGGAATGACTTGGAGCCATATGTATGTGGACTGACATTTGAGAGTCTATCCTCAGGAGAAATGTCCTGGATATTTTGGGCAGTGCCAAGAGATACCTTTCTGATGCTGTGTTTTTATTGTTGTTGTTTTGGTTTCTTTTTTGTTGTTGCTGTTCTTTTTGAACCCACAGCACCTGGTACAGAGACTGCAGTGGATTCATGAGGTTTAAAATTAAAACAAAATAAATTAAAAGTTAAGAGACATTTCATTTTGATGTCTTAAGGTTCTCCCTTCTTCTGTACTAATAGAACTTTATGAATTCTTCTCATCCTATTTGGGCAAGAATTTGAGATATAAATTTTAATTTTCCTCCTTTCTGATTGAAAATGTGACACTTGCTATGCACTTGTCTATAGCTTAACATTTTCATTACTGTATTCTCAAGAGCCTTTTCTGTAGGTGTACAAAGGTCGTCTCCATTCGTTCTCGTGGCTACCTAACCTTGCTGCACCATCATTTTTTAATGGATATTGTCAGCTTGAAATGAGAATGCTTTCTCTGTTTTCTCCCTACTGCTTTTACTTTTCAGCAAAGCTTTGGGTTTTTTCTATTCTAACAGAGAAAGTATGGTATTTTTACTCATTTGAGGAAGTATGTTGGTTGTGTTTAATATGTGGTTGGGTGTCTAATTCATTGTCTGTGAACTACCCTTGTGTTTGGGAGTTTTCAGTGGCTTATTCTGCCTTACATGTATTTCTTTGACAGAAACTGCAGATTCTGCTTGTTAAACACAACCTAAAAGCACTGGTTATGCTCACACAATTACCTTAACTATATTAAAGAATTCAGGAATAACAGACTTTCCTTGACAATGGAAATGCCAAGGAAAAGCTTATCTATAGCATTAGAGGTATTAACACTGTCCAGTTTGCCAGCGTTCATCATCGGTGACCATTGCAGAGCGTGCTCCCGAGACCCTGCATTCCCAGTTTAAGGTTTTACAGACTGGAGAGATAGTTCAGCCAGTTTACATAACTGCTTGTCTTGCAAACATAAGGGATTGAATTACACCCTCAGAACCCACATGGAAGGAGAACTCCTGGTATGGTGGTGGATGCTGTAACATCAGTCATTGGGAAATGAAGATATGTAGATGGGTCCCTGAGCCTCACTGGCCATACATTCTAGCTCACTTATAAATTTCAGGTCAATAAGAGACTCTCTCTCAAAAAAAGGAATCGATGGTGCATGAAGAATAACACTTGAAGTTGGCCTCTGGCCTACACATGCATGTGGATATACATGTATTCACCTGTGCACACACATGAACCTACACATGCACACACACACACACATATATATATATATATACATACATACATAAAATAAATGAATAAATTATATTTACATTTTCTTAGTTTTATTGTTTTGGTTTTCTTTTTTAATTAAAAATTTTTATTTTTCTATTCAAAAATTGACACTTCCTCTCCTTCTCCCATCCCCCCCAACTCCCCCACTAACCCTCCTCCTTCCCCCTCCATCCTTAAGAGAGGGCAGGATATCCTGCTGTGTGGGAAGTCCAAGGCACTCCCCCCTCCACCCTGGCCTAGGAAGGTGTGCATCCAAGTAAACTAGGGTCCCAATAAGCCAATACATGCAGAAGAGATATGATAGTGTACATAAGCGACCCCAAAAACTTTACCAAAGAACTCCTACAGCTGATGAACACCTTCAGTAATGTGACAGGATACAAGATCAACTCTAAAAAAAATCAGTAGCCCTCCTATACACAAAGAATAAAGAAGCAGAGAGGGAATTCAGAGAAACATCACCTTTCACAATAGCCACAAATAGCATAAAGTATATTGGGGTAACTCTAACCAAGGAAGTGAAAAATCTATCTGACAAGAACTTTAAGTTTTTGAAAAAAGAAATTGAAGAAGATACCAGAAAATGGAAGGAATTCCCATGCTCTTGGATTGGTAGGATCAACATAGTAAAAATGGCAATTCTACCAAAAGCAATCTATAGATTCAATGCGATCCCCATCAAAATCCCAACAAAATTCTTCACAGGCATTGAGAAAACAATAATAAACTTTATATGGAAAAACAAAAAACCCAGCATAGCCAAAACAATCCTTTACAATAAAAGCACTTCCAGAGGCATTACCATCCCTGACTTCAAACTCTAGTACAGAGCGACAGTAATGTTTTGGTTTTCTTTCAGAGGAAGTTTACTGGGCTGTTTTCCACAGTCCCCATTATCTCTTGGATCCTTCAAAAATCTTGTTCCTTTCCTCTTCCTAGTCCATTATTTCTGCCTTTAATGGGCATGATGTCATCCAGTCTCCCACATGCTAATGACAGGGCTTCATTCTTCCCTGAGTTCTGGAGGAGAAAAATGCAGACATCACCTGGCGGCCAGCCTACCTGGCACACTGCACTTTTAAATAAGAAGCATGGTGTGCCATGCTCCTAAGAATTCCTGGAAGTCAGAACTGTGAATTCTGAATTAGCCTGAGTAGCCAGTAGCTGGCCTGCTGAGTCTGCACTCTCTGGGTCTCCTTTTATGTTCTTCTGCGTAGAGACCGACTATCTGATCCCAGGAAATGTGCTAACCAAACACAGTTGATGAGCTTCCACTCTCTAAATGGATGGTCGTGTGCTATAAGCAGATGCTGTTTCCAGAATCATCTCCAGAGTGGTTCATCTCGTTGACCTTTACCAGCCCATGAGCACTGTGGACCTGTCGATGGAGAGACACCTTGGCAACGATGGTCCACCATTGCCTGTCTTGCTTCTTCCATATTTTGCAACACTTCCATTCTCATCAGCATTTCCCAACTCCCCCCATTCTCTGGTTTTCCTTCAAAACAATATAGAAATGTTCCAGCTCGACTGTAATAATTGCTTACAATTTTCATCTACATTTTTCAGCTGTGTTGTCTTTGTTTAAAGAAAAACTAGCTCACATTTTCACCATTTTTCTCATCCAGAGTCTCAGGTGTGCTTTGCCATTTGCTCGGTGTCTGTTGAATGCATATTGAGAAGCCACTATGGGTGAGCTTGGTTTGTCTAAACGTGGTAATGCTCTATTTCTCACAATGCTGAGTAGGGTGCTGGTATCCTTCAAACCAGCAAAGGTCAACGACATCACTTTTTTGGTTCTCAAGGATTGTTGTCTTTAAAATGTGTCTCTTTCTTCTGCAGCCTGGTTTAGCTCAAGAGGCCATAAACAAGTGAGTCTTGTGCCACCCACCTGCTTCACCAGCTGGTGTCCCCTGGTCAAATGTCATGACTCTCAGCATCTTCTGTTTAATCATTTGATCAGACTAGTTTTGCTGGTTCCTAAGATATATCCTCGGTTGTGCGGGGCATCTTTCTTTATGCTTCTTCCTCTGTTAGTTACTGTGTTCTGCAGCCCATCTTCCAGCTGCTCTTGCTCAGGAACATGTGATTTTGTTGGTTGGCTCACTTGGAGTTTTTTCCGTAGTAGATTTTCTGGAACTTTGTGAGATCTTCGTGCATTCAGTGCTGAGTCTGCACACTGCTACTCATCATTTTGCCGCAGTACTCTCAGGGTTCCCTTAGTCTCGGTTCCATTACAAAATTATCAGTTTGTTTCTGAATCATAGTTTATGTGAAAATAGAATGTGTGGTTTTTACATATAGAGACCCACCTGAAAATTGGAATCAGACAAAAATTTGGGATCAGGAGCGTGGGGGGGGGGTAGAAGGAAGAGGAGAAGAGGGCTTGAGGAGAACTTGAGGGAATGGGATAGTCGAGATGGAGGACGGACAGATATGAGAGCAAGGAAAGAGATATTTTGATTGACAGAGCTATTATGGAGTTAACAAGAAACCTGGATCTAGAAAAATGCCCAAGAACCCACAGGGATGACCCCAGCTAAGACCCTAAGCAATAGAGGAGAGGGTGTCTGAACTGACCTTACCCTGTTGTCAGACTGATGATTATCTTAAATATCACCATAGAACCTTCATCCAACAACAGATGGGAACAGAGGCAGTGACCCACTTCGGAGCACTGGACTGAGCTCCCAAGATCCAGTTGAAGAGTGGAAGGAGTGAGAGTATGAGC
>JAQHUG010000019.1:6010085-6043163 GCA_028555095.1 Dicrostonyx torquatus | reverse complement strand
CCATTTTAATTTTGCCTTTGTTTGTTGGTCGCTGCTGTTCTTTCCACTCAGAAGAGGGGTTCCACTTACCATAGAGTGCTGTTAGTTTGCTCAAGAAATATTTCCAAGAAGATCAGTAGAAAGTTCCTGTCTTGAATTGAGGGTTTGCTATCAAAATCACACCATTTTATCACTGCATTGTGTTTCGATGCCGAGTGTTTAATAGCTGTGGGCTCGGCCACCTACACCACTCTTTCCATGAGCAAGCAAGACCGTCTCACCTTTTAAAGAGAAGATCTACTGAGGGTGAGGTTACACGATTTATCAACCACTAACCAATATCTCCGTCGGAAAGTAAGACTGAAGCATGGATTTCTATTTTCCAGCTCTATCTGAGAAAGACAAAACACTGGGCAGAGACCATGTGAAAGTTTCTTTGTGTGTATGTATGTGTGTGTGTGTGTGTGTGTGTGTGTGTGTATAAAAATAAAATCAACATTTGCTTGACTTTCGAGGGTGAAGTAAAGAAAATTCACAGATGTGTTGATGTGTTGGTTGTCTGGAGGGGATGCTGGGACCGAAGTATCTTGAGTTGAAATGAGTTTGATTTTGAATTTTTTCTCAGGGCTGTGAATACAGTGGTTAGCTGAACCCTGGTTTCCATCCAGAGCTCCCCACTGTCACACTGTCTTCTACTCATCTCTGCTTGTGTCACTAAGAAGAGAAGGGATGGCATACTCCTACACGCATGTGATAGTGTTAGCTATTTGAGTTTTAGTTTCTTGTTTTCCTTTTGTTTTCTAAACAGGGTTTCTCTGTGTAGTCCTGGCTGTCCTGGAACTCACTCTGTAGACCAGACCTAGGTTGGCCTGGAACTCAGAAATCCTTCTGCCTCTGCATCTGAAATGTTAGGATTAAAGGCATGTGCCACCACTGCCTGGCTGCTGTTTGGGTTTTAAAGCCCAAGTTCTTTTACATTTTTACTTCCTTATTCTTCTCTAACTTTTCTTTGAAATTTTCAGAACAACAGGAAGAAGACAAGAAGGACATAGTGAGTTCTACTGCTTTACAAATTTTCTGGTAGGGGTTAAAAGAAAAAACACCTCAGATCTGGGTCAATGTAAATTTTGAAGTTTTTCTTTTCTTTTCATTTATTTTTAATTGCCCTTTAATTTCTTATTGATTCGCTAACTAAATGGTTATTGTTTGATTCAGTGGATGAGCTAGCAAGATTGCTGGAGTGAAATTAAATGGGTTGGCCTGTCCTCATCTGCTAGCAATTGAGTTCTGTGGTTTTCCTATTTACAATGCACTCAAGAAGACAAAGCAGGAAAGGACAGCCTAGCCTGGGAGCTCTACTACTGTCTGCCCACTTCAGCTCATCATCATTCTCTACTGGGCCCACTGGGAAAATCTGCCCGAGTAGGAGAAATCCAAGGGGATTTGTTGCTGTGAGATTTTCTTTTATTTTACTTTTAGGCTAGGAAGACCTGTCATTGCATTGCTTCTGTTACTACGTAGTATTAATTCTCTAGTACAAACTTTTGATTTAGCCTCTACTATCCCCTATCTGTTCCAGACCCTCTAGTATTGTGTCACTTTGATGCTGTTTTTTGTTTGTTTGTTTGTTTTTGTTTTTCTGCTGTTGTCTGTCTACAGCCTTTGAGCACTATCTATCTAAAACCAGCTCAAGTCCTGGCCCTGTGGACATCTCTTCCTGATATCCCTAACCCTGAAGTCACCCCCTTTTGTCCTCTACGGCTGCTCCTGTGTCACTTTGTACAGCACAATCCTTCAGAGTTGATACAGAGTTTAACTATGGGTAAAGATAAATATTTGGGGGACAGTTTAATACTATGTCCATTTAACAGAATAATAAGTTCTCCCTAAGGACCTATGACCTACCCAGACATAGCTCTCTGGTCCATTTCATAGCAGCAGGCATGAGTTTCGTCTAGTAGACTGGGGTCTTCAGTTCAACAAGAAAAAGTTTGTTTATCCCCCATGACATTCTTGCCCCAATGGCCATATCTTACAAGACAGATTATTACTCTATGTTGCCGCATTCACAGTTGGATAGTTGATTATTTATCTTCATAGTAGTTTATATAACACCTTCTGACATTATGAAAGCTAACTAGTAATGGCAAAGCTAACAGGTTGGTACTACCTTGACTTTTCCATGTACTATGACTCAAGTAGACAATGTCTTCCACAACAGGGTCTTACACCTTTGACTTCTGGACGGGTACCAAAACCATGGCAACTGACAGCAATTATTGGGAGGTCTATGAGGCTCTACTGACTGACTTGAGAAGAGGTGACCCATGCCCAACACTGGATTTATTGTTTCATAGCCCATGATGTCTGAGGGAAACCTTGTCCTCCACATTAGGGAACTCTGTTTAAACTGTTTTTATATGGGTATATTTATATTTTACGAAACTTCCAAAATAATAGGTTTCCATATGACTTTCTCAAAGGTCATTAGTGTTTGTTATCTCTCCTCAACCTCCTCCTCTCTTGTGTCCTCCTATCCCCCACTCCACCTAATATTGATTACCTTTCTGGATTTTAAGTTCTTTGCTGATAAAAAGAAAAACAACTTTTTCTTCTTCTTTTTTTTTTTTCATTTTCATTCTGTGTCTTGCTAGGTTACTGAAAGAGTTATCAGAGCTAAAAGTTTTCCAGTGGCATCTTTATGATTTCTATGTATAATATTGCACTATTTCGAACAAGGTTTATTTGACTATTTCCTTTTCTATTGTAATCCTTTTATTTCTTTCTCTTAGCTTACTGCCCTAGCTAAGACTTCAAGCACAATGCTTAGGAAGTGTAGAGAGAATGGTACCTTCGTTTGTATTGTGCTCTGTGGTCTCAATTCTACTAGTTAGCTGTGAGCACTGCAAAGGTTTTATGATGCAAGCCAATAGCAGGGCCTCTTTGTGTAGATGCTGCCACTCTGAGAATGCCATTCATTTGGCATTCCAGGGACCGAGCTGTTAGCCATCAACAGGGACATGGAACATCTCCACATCAAAGAGATGAAGTTAGTCACAAGTGACAATCCAATGTTAAATAATTAAGTTGTTTTAGCTGTTAACTGTAAGTGAATGTTGTTTTTAATTGCACTTTAATAATGCCATGCCCTTTATAACCAAAATTAATGTTTTCCATCGCTCTGTTTTTGAAGTATGTGTCAGTTTAATTAAACTATTAATGGTAGACGATTTTTAAGTATTTTATATTCCTCATTAAACTGTATCTGTTCAACAAGTGTAAACAGGAAGGTAAAGTTGAGAGAGCTACCTTCTATCTGATAAATTGTTTTTCATGGGGTATGATGGTGCCTTGTACCTGCTCTCCATGGTAACCAAACTCACCTCCAGTTGTGAGCTCCACTGATGCCTCTTAAACTGTTGAGATTTTGGAAACAAGCAGCCAAAACACAAGAGTAAAGGAGTGCAGGGATGGTGACTTCCATTCATTTGGGGTCATGGGGATCCTTCTGACATCTCCTTCTGACAATTTGGAGCAGAGTCTGCAAGACAGGCTGACTCTCTCTCCTCAGTCCTTCTGTGTTGCTTAATTATTGCTGAGCCTTAGACAAAACACATGAAACTGAACCAACCCAAAGAGCCATTTGTTTTTATTGCCAGAAATGACAATTGATAAAGTAAACACTGCACAGCCCCAGCCTTCCCTGGATTCAATTCAAGAGAATCGATTGGAGCCTTGGTTAAAGATCAGGAGGAGCTGGGGCAGGATAATTTCTTAGTTTCTTCAGGCCACTGATGACATATGCAAATAGAACGGGGACTCTAATTGGCAAATACTTAGGGAAGAATCAAAACAGCATTGAAACTGCACTTCTCTAGCGAGAGGAATGGTTGGGCTGCATCTGCTACGTATAGTCAGAGATGTAACATGCTATAATAGAGACAAGTGTGTCCTTCCTTTGTGTGGCAGATCAATCAATAGCTTTTCATGTGATCTTGTTCACTATTATGTTGGTAATGAAACCCTCGTGTGATGTGACAACTGTAGAGTAACATTTGGTCACAAAGCGGGTGTTAACAAGCACAACTGGCACTCTGGTAATTAGACTGATTTCTGGTCGCTTCTTTCACAAATTGTCGATAAGTGCAGTGAACAGGCCAGTGATTCCTTTCTGAACAGCTATATTAAGCTTCATATTCTTGGAAATTCATCTGCTAGGTTTCTTTGTGGGAATGAAGCCATGTAGGAGAAAGAATATATAATAATCTTTCCATTTTGGTCAGTTCATGTATATGCAAGTCAATCAATCTTATATCTCTATCATCTACCTACCTAATTATATATGTATGTATTTATATGCCTTTTCATCTATCTGTCTATCTATCTATCTATCTATCTATCTATCTATCATCTATCATGTTTACCTATTACATTTCCATTTAATCACCCATCCAACTATCTCCATATCAAAACTTTACTATCAGTAAAATTCAAGCCATGTATCAACATACCTATTTTTGATTAACTGGTATTTGGCAGAAATCACGATATCAATAACTAAGGAGCCAGTACTTAGTCACTATGATTCTATTAGTTTATGATTCAGTAAGAAAAAGATGCGAATGTGCCCACACATTAAAGAAAAAAATATTTCAAAGAAAACCATCTCCTTTACACTTTGGCACAAGAAAGACAGATATTTTCTGTGTGGCTAAAGTTATCTGAGAATGAAGGTAGAGTGGTAACAAGACACAAACACTGGCTTCAGTGTATACCAATATGCCAACGGTTTTTGGAAAGACTGCTAGCTATTACAACATAAGGTACAAGAAAAGAAAGGACAAATAGGGTAGGGACTCAGATTTATCTTGGAGTAAAAGAAAAGCTCCTATGAGAGGAGATGTCCTTGAGCCCAAATTCGCACAGAAGCCACCCTGCTAAACTAAGGAGATGCAGGTACTGTTAGGAAAGGGAACAGACCAAGACAAATGCATGGGGGTCTGACATCAGAAAACACACGGACTTAGAAAACAAATCATGGTGCTCTCTACTAAGTCACGGTTATGATTTGAGTATAGAATGCCACATACAGGTTCAAATGCTTAAAAACTGGATCATCAGCTACTGGAGCTATTTGGGAAGGCTGGGCAACTTTTAGGAGGTGGAGCCTTGTGGGAGGAAGTGGGTCACATGGGGTTCCAGTTCCCTCTCATTGTGTATTTCTCAGCTGGCCACACACTGACAAGGTGCCTCACACTCCTATGGCCTTGCGTTCCCCTTCATGAACTCTCGGCCACAACAAAGTCTTCCTCTCAAGCTGTTTTGTGTCAGGTTCTAGCAACTAGAAACAAAAAGAAAAAGACAAACCTGATATAGTTATCCTAAGAAGCTTGTCTTCATTTGGAAAGCAGGGGAGGAACTAAACCAGGCTACATAGGATCTATATATTTGTGTGTGTTGCATGCTCGAAAGAACCTTAAATAAGGACATATATATGAGAAATTTTTAATAAAGAGTGCATAATATTTTGTTAAAAAGTTGAATGATTCATTAGATAAAAATTCCAAAGTCCTGCTTGTGTTTCTTGTTGTGTTTGAATTAGCAGAACTAAAGGTGGGGGTCTCATTCAAAATGAATATAGTTGGTCTTCTCTAAGTTAGGAAGAAAAGACATGATGTCTTTGCTTAAATAACAAGACTGGATTTCAAGTAGGTAAGTAGTTATGGAATTAATGTTGGTTTTCTGGTGTCTTAAATACATTCCCAATAAAAGTTAAACATAGGTCAACCCTCTTTATGAATAAAAAAATTGCATTTTATTGTTTGAGTGTGTGCATACACATGTCACAGTGCATATGTGCAAGTTAGACGGCAATTTTCAGTCAGTGGCTCTCTCTTTCCACCACCTGAGGATTGAACTCAGGTCTTCAGCCTTGATGGAAGTACTTTTACCCACCGAGCCAACTCACCTGTTCTTAATTAGGATTATTAGTTACTCTTCTCATCACTATGATACCTGACAGAAACTGTTCAGAGTAAGAAACATGTAACGTTGGCTCCCTGTTTCAGAGAGTTTAGTCCTCCACATGGAGGAGAGTCAGAGCGCAATAGTTCACAATGTAAAGGTTTCCTTCCCTTTTTTGTTGTTAACCACAGTAAGATGAACGTAACCATGGCTGTGCCACACCTTCTCAGCCGCTCTTCAGGGCCCATTCCTGCTTTTTCCCAGATCCCTGGCTTTGGATAGATGCTCTTGGTCATGTAATTTGGTTAGCACTCAGGCTTTGTTTGAAACGTTTTCATATTATAATATCATTTCTGACTTTAACAGGTGGTAGTTGAGAGCTCTTGGGTATCTATGCCTCTGAGAACATTTTATACAAATCAAAGAAAAAAAATCCAGAATCTCTTTAAGGATGTTGATCAGGTAGTAAAGGGAAGGAAGACGAATTTCTGAAAGTATTTTGCTGAAGAATAAGAAGTGTTGTGAGGCAAATGTAGACACAGAGAGACCAATTAAAGGGATATTAGAGTGACGTGGAAGAAGGAATAATCAGAACTTGCATCCAGCCAGGTCCAGTAAACAGTAATGACTTGAGAGCATGCATTTTGGGTCAGATTGCCCAAGGCTAGTTGCTAGGTACTGGATTTGCCGTACTGTGTGTGCATGCATATGTGCTTTTTCTGTGTATGTGTGTGTGTGTGTGTGTGCCATATTACAATTTCATGCATTCAATTACAAAATGCCACAGTGTTCCAGTCTCTATCCTGCCCTTTGGATTGCTGTACTGAACAAAATATCTCTGTTCTAAGCATTGATATTAGTGAGAGCACAAATAATAAAATAAATAAATGAAGAATAAAAAAATTTATATTTAAATATGTGTCAGGGTAAGAGCTGCACAGCAACTCCAGCAAATGATCTTCAGCCTCTAAAGTGTCAGACCAAAGTATGTTAGATCCCTACAGATATACATAGATCAGAGTCTGTCCCCAAATGCCTGCTGCACTGTCTCGAGCAGCCTCATTTGGCCAAAGAAGCCAGGTCATCATTACCTCCAGATGGCAACCTATACAAGGTCTGGAGCCACTTTCCCTGTTCACTCTGTTGTAGAGAAATTAGAAATGGAAGGAGTTCAAAAAAAAAATTGTGCAAACCATGTCAGCTTCAGTTGTGACACTGTTGCGGAAGAATGGAGATTTGTGTGTTTCTTTTTGCTTTGTGTAAAATTTTTATCTTTGTGTAGCTTAGTGTCGATTATAAGAAATTGTTATCATCTTCATGAGCATTGGCTAATGTGTCCCTTGGAATATAGAGTTTTTGCTTTGGTTTTGGCTCACTTTATTATCACAATGGAGGAAAAAGGCAAAAAGAGGAAAAGAAGATACAGTTGATAGCTCAACTCCAAATCTCTTCAACACTCTCTTCACACCCACACAAAAATAAAAAAACAAACCAAAAAAATCTGTAATGTAATTAACCCTGAGAGCGAGCGTGAGAGCAGTTTTGTTAAGGCTTGCGGTTAAACTTTTCCAAAGCATTATAAACATGGTCATTTACACATAGAATTCTATTTTTATTCTTTCTGGGGTTAATATGAACCTCTCTAATTTTTAATGATAGAAAACTATTAATTCTCTTTATGAGTTTTGTTTTTGTTTGTTTTGTTAAGTTCCATTTTCACCTAATCGTTTAGCTAATTGCTTTCTTTCATTTACCTTTTAAAATATTTTAGCTTCATCAGAAAAGTATTTGTACCTTAAGTGCTAATCTATTGTATTTCTCTCTAGTTTATATCTAAATGCTTTTCTGTAGTGTTCTATAAAAAATATATTAATGATGTAACTGTATTATCCAATGACTACCTGAACCTTTGGTTATCGGACTTTTCTTTGAGAAGTCCAAACTCATCCTCATGGGTGAATCCTGTTTACTTCTGATTTCTTTTCTTTTCCTGGTCTTCTTGCTAAAGCCCACATTAAAATGCCTTTATTAAACATCAACTATGTCTCATTAAGAAAAAAGTCTTCAGTTTCTGTGGTCAGTTGCATTCATTAGGCGCTCCCTTCTGTTGCTTGCTCTTAAATGTTTACTGAAGCCTGAACAGCTGCATGGGATCCATTTTCTGATGAGGGCACTGCTTGGAAATGTGGTACTGTCATGGCGGAAGTAGCTTCTGCTTGCTACTGTGCCGTCAGGACATCTTCTCTGGAACCCAAACCCTAAGAAGCTCTTCCAGCCTTATTTACCTTCTTTGCCTTTTGATTTGAATGGTTTGAAGGAGGAGATCGTATGTGTGGTCTATTCTCACTGTTGGACTTACCACATGTATTTACTCATTCATTCTTACAATGTCTCCAGACATGGCTCCTTCGCAAACATCTCTGTATCTTAACTTTCCCAGTAACGTAAAGACACACTCGTACAGAAGTGGTAGAATTTTCTAAGTTCATAGTTAGTATTTATAAGTGAAAATTTACATACTGGAAAAGATACATTGTATCTTTTAGGAATGTCATATTATAACTGTATATTTTTCCAGTCAGTAGTCAATAGGTCATGTTATAGTAGCAAATAAGATTGAATTTCAGAGCAGTTTTAATTTTTCTAATACAAAACCTAGTTAGAAAGTTAAATAAATAAAATCTTAAGAAATAAACCATGTTTAGCAAGATCTATTCTGCTCACTGTCCTTCTGCTCCACCAAAAACAAAAACAAAAACAAAACCAACTATCCTCAAAACTCCTCCCTAGTATTCCCAGGGTGTCTCTTTTTCTTTTCCAGATGCCCTCTCATGCTCTATGATTGTTTTCTAGCAATTAATTGCTAACTCAGTCTCCTGGACACCGATCAATTTTATTTAGTTCATGAAAATGCAAACTTGGGGTTCAGAGTGTGATTGAATATCCCAAATAGTTCATTTCTGAGTAATTGTTCTATTGCATTTTTAAAAGAAATGAAAATAGATCCTGCTTTCAGATAATACATCCCAACCATTGTTTCCCCTCCTTCTTCTCCTCTCAGAACCTCCCCCCACATCTTGTCTCCCTCAGACCCTCATCCCCTCCATTTCCCTTCAGAAAAGATCAAGCCTCCAAGAGATGACCACCAAACAGAATTAAACAAGATACAAAAAGACAAGGTGAAATCCCTCGTATTTAGGCAGGACGAGGCAATCCAATAAGAGGAAAAGAGTCCCAGAGCAGGCAAAAGAGTCAGAGATACACCTGTTCCCACAAAAACATGTAGCTAACAGTCACAGACATGTGCAGAGGACCTGGTGCAGACCTAAACAGGCCCTCACTTGCCTCTTCTGTCTCTGTGAGCCCATTTAAGCCCTGCTTAGTTGATTCAGTGGGCCGTGTTCTCCTTGTGTCCTTGAACTCTCTGACTCCTACACTCTTTTCTCTCCCCTCTTATGTGGGGTTCCCCAATTTCTGAGTGGAGGGGCACAATGGAGACCTCCAAATAAAACTCTGCCCGCACAATGTCTGGCTGTAGGTTTCTACATCTGCTCCATCAGCTGCCAGAGGAAGCCTCTCTGATGATGATTGGACAAGGCACCTGTTATAGTGGAATGTCATTAGGAATCATTTCATTGGTTGGCCACTCCCGCAAGTTCCATGACATCACTGCTCCAGCACAACTTTCAGGAAGGACAGATTATTGTGGAGGACTTTGTGGCTTATTAATTTTTTTCTTTATTAGCACACCCTGCTAGTCATTTTATTGTCTTTATCATTCTACTAGATTATTGCAGGAGGGCAATATTTTTATTAATTTTTTCACTGATTCTGTTCCAATGTTCATAGTATTACCTGGGACATAGTAGGCATCTAAATAATAATCATTAAATAAGTGGGAACACTGAAGCGACATAAAGATTCTACAACCAGCTAGCATGTCTTTCAAGAACTGGAGGTTTTGAGACACTATGTCCTTTTCATTCTGAGACCCAACAAACAAAACATCCAAAATTGTGGAGGTACTTGCCTCACTACAGAGACAAAAAGGTGATGGGAGCCATATAGCTCCCACACTTCAGCAAGGGACAGAGGCAGGCTCATAACAGTCCTCCTGCCAAGGCAGTTAACTTGCCTCAGCAGCCTATCAAGAGGATAATGATGTAGAATCCCCTGACAGAGACAGACCTCACTGTTTGAGAGACCTATTCAGTCACTCTGCTATCATTTTCCACCCTTACAACATATATGAAAAAGTTACCCAAGAACTGGAAAAAATATTCACTGGGAACAGTCTCTTGGGAGACTGAGTACCGTGCAAGAGGACGTGACCATGGCATCTCATCTACATTTGGGGGTAACCACGTGAAAATAATTGCTTCCAAAGAGATCACAATCAGACAGAAATCTGCTTTCTTCCAACATGCAGACCCATGTGCCCTCTCTCCCCTTTCATCTTGCTATCATAGGACATTCCATTCAAAGATAGGAACTTTCTGAAAATTCAATAGTCATCCCATGGCCTGCTTTCAGTATGAAGAATGACACTCAATGCAATATTCAAAATGAAAATTGGTTATACATGTAGCCTTTCAATGAGGCTTAAGAAACCCCAAGCTACACATACTGTAACACTTAATTGAAAATAAAAGCTTGTACAATGACAAAGGCAGAAACTGAAAAGCTCTGTATATGACTATAGCCTCTACTTAAAAGTACTTTCATTTAAAATATCAACAGAAATCCACGACATCATTTTTAAACAAATAGATCTCATAGATTCAGGTGATACTGAGGCTAATTTATCAGTTACTGAGGAGAATGACAAACACATATGCCCAACCCAAGTCACAGACAGAAAGCTTGTCTACTTTATTTGGAGTAACTTTATTTGAAGTAAATTGATTCTGAGGTTGTTACATGGAGCAGTAAAGTATGTATGTTTTGATGTCAATTTAACCCTAATGCCTCATATTCATAACAGTGGTGAGAAAAGCTTTTTTATATAAAGTCACTACTGAGATATCATTAGTGAAGCCATTTTAAACTATGGCTCTCTCTCACCCATGTTATATATCTCCTTTCATTTGGATTTGTCCTTATATAAAAAAATTATAGCAGGTGCTTAGGATATATAATATTTGTTCCCTATCTACAAGGAGCTTACAAATCAACAAATAAATTGAGAATTTTCCAAATCTTGGTCCAATCCCTTACCAAGGACTATATATAGTTGATAAATAAATGTCGGAACAGATACTTAGCATCATACATCATCAGCAAATGCGAAATAAAACAAGATCCCATTAGATGCCTGTTAGAACAGCAGTGGCAGTGACATCACACCACTGGCATCAAGTGAAGTGATGGTGACAATGAGGGACCGTGAACTTCTGCTCTTTGCTAGTGGGAGTGCAAGATGGAATAGCTACTTTGGAAAGCAGTTTTATAATTTTCATATAAAACTAAATAGATGCTGGCCCCACCATCCATCATTCCAGTTCTTTGATATTAACTCTAAGGAGTTATAATTTTCTGTCCGCATAGAGCCTGCTCATACAGTCCATAAATATTTACAGTAACTTAACTCATAGTACACAGATGGATTAGTCTCCTAGATACACTTCAGGGCTTAGGTATGAGCTTTGGTACCACTTGAGGATAGACAATATTTAGAATTAATAAGAAATTATATATCGAGCTTTTATAAACCACAGAGGAAAATTAAATGTGTATTACTAAGTAAAAATATTGCATATTTTTCATATTACAAAGTGGAAAGACTATACCTACTGTATGATTCCCACTCTCTTGCATTGCTGGATGACCAAAACTATAGTCAGCAGAAATATTGATGGCTGCCAGGAACGGGCATAAACCTGTGGGACATGAGCATGTGGAGGAAAGGAAAATCTGTCTTTCTAATGTTTAACATGCCACACACAAAATTATAGTGTCTGTGTGCTATTAAAGTGATAACAACTAATATTCACTATAACTGTAGATATCTAGCTATTGCTCTAGAGGGATAACTCTAACATTAGTGATACATCCTGACACGGATGTATTAATCACACATCCATGTAGTGTAGCCTCAGTTGCAACACATGGGCCACTCTAATGGGAAGTGTGAGAAAGAACACTCACTGGTGAAGGGAGTGTTGGGGAAAAGGACGTGAGACATAGGCTTGACTCCCACTTGGTTTGTCTAAAACTTTCTTGAAAATACTTATACAGTTCCGTCTAGACATCTCTGGACTTCTCAAGGAGTTTTCCACAAAAATAACCATATTTAGGAAAGAATTTGAAATGGGTGAAATTAGCGATTTATGCAGAATTCAACAAATAAGTTGCTGTTTGGAATTCTAGCCCATGATGCTACTCAACGAGGAAATAGGATAAAAGCCATCAATTTCCATTCATTGATCCTTTATCTCTTCTTTCCTAAAGTTGTGCATCTAAACCCTTTATTCTAAAAAAAAAAAAAGGCTTTATTCCATGAATAAGGGAAAATAAAAACTAACAATAGAAATCCCAAACAGGCATTTGGAAAAGACCAAAGCCCCATGACAATCAAACCACAGATTGTTTCTTCGACAGAAGCTGCTGCTCCTCTTGTCAGATCCTGACTCCTATCAAATGCGCAGGAACTCATAAAGAGAAAGGATGGGAAGCATTCTAATTGCACCGCAGCCTTGCATCAGCTACAGTTGAATCATTCAATCCACAATTGGTTGTTGAACAAGCAAAACCACTCCACAGTTTTCTTGGTTGGATGGATCAAAATTATATTACCACTCCTAAGTATTGTTCCATGGTTCATATAGAATATATAAAACAGGCAATATTTAATTAAACAGAACCTTAGACTCAGGGCCCTACGGAAGCCAGGACAGTGAAACATCCCTCTGTGGAATGTGTTTTCTGTTGGTTGCTTAGATTCACTGAAACTTGAACGTCCCAAGTCTCCTGAAAAAATTCAGCTCCCACAATTGCCTTTTCTCTGTCTCAGCCACGACATTCTTTCTTCATGTTGAAATCCTGGACAAAAATAAGGCAACATACATAGTCATATATGTAGCTTGGCACTGTCATTTTTCCTGGCCCTATTTGGGAAGATCCTGTTTACCAACCTTCTTACTGGAATTGGTTACATTTGCCCTCCCCCTCAAGTCGTTGTTTGTGGTTTGCGGATTAGCTTTGCTAATGAATTAACCAGTGCAACCGACCACTTGCAGAGTTATTCTCGGTGTAATGAATGTAATTATTTAGCACTAAACCAGGACAGCATCTTTCTTTCTCTGTGACAAGCATAATTCTTTCTTCTCCCATTAGCCACGTGCCCTGGTCTCTGTAAACTAGTTATTGACCGGCTCATTTAGGGGGATTCGCTCTAAATGTGTCTTCCCTTATTTAACTCCACCAAGCTCCTATAATTTCTCCTTGCCATACGAAGTGAGCATGTAAAGAGTTCATTGTTCATTTATTGTGAGCAAAGCAAGGCTTCAGGAAGCTATTCTGAGATAGATGCTCAGACTCCTGAGCTCTGCTTACTTGTCTCTGGTTATAATGGATACAAACCCGTATGGGGCTGAGCGAGCATCATGTAAGCTCCATAGGAAATCTGAGGCAATGAATCATGGAGCTGGATGCCTGCTGAGGAGTGTGTGTCTGAACAGACTACAAATAGACAGAAAAGAAGCTTAACCAAGTAGCTTTCATATGGCAAGGATGCATATATTAGACCTAAGAGGACACTGTTTGGATAAGGATGTTTATATATAAAGGATAGTAATAATTCTTCCAGCCAGACTCTGAGAGCACAAGCCGCTAGTGAAGAACAATGCCCCTTGGGCCCACATTGACATGTTTCAGGCATATCTTCTGCCACCATTTAATATCCTTTCTTTAAAAAAAAAAAGTCACACAATATTGAATCACCTTGGCCATGATGTATTATGTCAGGGCACATGCAACGAGACACCGTGAGATGTGACTGGCGAAGCTGAAAGCAAAGATTAGATGTCACAATTAAAGAAGAAGCCGCCAGTATTCATGACTGAACTTCCTGTAGAAACTGGTGGAAAATTAAGAGTTTAGAATTACACAAGAATGCTGCGCATAGAGTGTTTGAGAGATTTTTTCCCCCTTCTTTCACTTAGATTTGCTTCAAAAAGCAAGTGCTCTGTGCTTCACCCGGCCTCTACCTGAAGCAATGTCATTGTGCGGTTCAAAACAAAACAAGAAGCAAGCCCTAAACACCCCCACCTAAGGGAGACCTAGTTAACATTTTTATTAAATTTTTATGTTTGAATAATGATACTTTAATATATCTTTTGCTTGACTGCAATTCCCAGAATCCTTTTAAGAGTAACGTGGCTTGACAGCCTAGGAATTTTGAGATAAAGAAAGGATAAATTAGAAGCAGTTCTGCTCGGGAAAGAAGATTACAGAGGAAAAAGCTCATAGTAGGAAGAGGGCAGGAGCAGCGCCTGCTCTTCTCTGTACATACATGGTAACTGAAAACACACATATGAACATATACATAAGCATGTTTACGGTTGCTCCTAGGCCTACCCCCTTCGCTTTTGAAGCTAGACACATTTGTGAAAACATGGATGGGAAAATTTTGTTTTTCCCCATCAAACAACAAAGATGACTCAAACTGGGGATTTGCCCATTGAAATAAGCTCCCAATGAAGAATATTACCGAGAAAGAGAATAAGGTAGTCACAAAGAGGTAGAATTACAGCAAAAGTGAATGGAGATTTTGTGGGCTCTTTTTTTCTTTCTTTCTTTCTTTCTTTCTTTCTTTCTTTCTTTCTTTCTTTCTGAGTTTTTTGAAAGTGCTGTTCTCTTACAGGTTTCGTGAGCATGTGACACTGCCAGGCATTTGATAAGAAATAACACTTCCATCAAACACAAGTAAGACAGCTTCCCATCATGTTTTAAGCCTCATGCTGAACTCCAACAACTTAGGGATCTGGAATCAAAACTACATTGCTGAAACATTTCCAAAAAGAAATGGAAGCTTTGGGAACATTATGCATGTCCCCGAGGACGTTATCTGCCAACACAAAAATCAAAAAGGCAGTGGAAATAAGGTTTGTTAGTGCATTGCCAACTATGTGTCACAGAGCCTTTGACATAGAATACGCTGAATACTTTCCAATAAAATTAAAGGGAGGCTTAATAATAATTTGTTAGTGGGTTTGTATTGTTGATTTAATAGCCAAAAGTTAAAAAGAGGGCAGAAATGTACGGCTTGGAAATTCTCAACTGGACAGATGTGTGAGTCGCTCTCCTGCCACTGCCACAAACTGCCTGAGAGACATAGCTTTCGCACAGAAAGATGTCTTTGGGCACAGTAAACTATCTCCTTCCTGTATCCACAGATTAACTGCCTACGGTCCAGTTACCACCCTGAATGCCACAGTGGGCACCAGGACATGTGAACCACAAGTCTGGAAGCTCCAGACTCAGCAGTTCCTTCTGTTTCAACATTCATTTTTAAGACAGGGGTTTGGATGTACGTGCCATCGGAGCATCGTGTATTCCTTTAACAGCTTACGCTTCGACGTCTTACCTGAAGCTGCATAAACTCTCTTCCTATATTTGAGGTTTCTTTTTCATTCCTTTGTTTCAAATTTAGAGCTTAAGTTTTCTCGGAGCTTATTTTTGTAGGTTAAGCGAAATAGAGATCCATTAAGGCTGTTTGCAATATTGCTTGACATGTATGTTTATTCTCTTCTACTAACCTGTGCATGTCTGGGATGTGGAGAGTTACTTCTAATGCAGTGTCCTCCCCCAAGATACACAGGTGTGTCGTTAAAGACTCTATTACGTTCCAAAATGCCTTTCCATACTATGCACAATCCTCTCACCTTATAAAGTCCCCCCCAATTTTTTAAATATCAACCTTTGCATTTCCAAATGATTCTTGTTATTAACTTGTCAAATTTCATGAGAAATCTCAGTTGAAATATTAAATTGGTTTTTAGCACATTGATTTGGGGAAACTAAATGGTTTACGATCATTTGAGTCTTTTCCACCCATGAGCAGACTTAATTACTTCGTATGCTTGGTCTTCGCTTTACCTTTCAACACAGCCTTATTATTTTCCATGAGGAGGTTGAGCTTTTTCTGAAATGTACTACTACTGTTATGGTTCTGGCACTTTAAGAGAAAAGTCACGCCCAGTCCCTCCCCCATCCGCTGAGGCAGGCTGATCTTCAGCTTCCAGCCTGAGNGGGTACATTGCACTCCCTTAGGGTTGGAGAGGTAGGGGGATGGTCTGAGGAGGGAGAGGGAGGGGATTGGGTGGAGGGAGGGAGTGGAAATTTGAATTGTTTTTTTTTAAGTAGTAAAAAATTATTATTTTTGTAATTATCTTGTTATTATTTGTTTTGCCAGAAAAAAACCTGGAAATAGAATATGCAGAAACTCTACTAGAAAGGTTTCCTGTGTCCATCAGGCTGATTGCTACTGCTTATATTACGAGGACAAGTATCCCTGACATGGGTGAATACATGCAAACCAGACGACAGGCTGGAAATCTAGCTAGTCGGCTCTTATTCGATCCCTGCTCTAAGCTCCTTCCTTCATGAATATAGCTTCATATGGGTAGGACGGACAGATTCAGTTACAGAATTCTAAGACCTGACTGAAGACCCTTTCCAGGCTCCCCTTGAGATTCCACATCGTCTAAGTTCTTTCTACATCAGGGGCAATCACAACTCCTTGGCTACTTATCGACCCGAGGATATAGCAAACAACAGCACTGCCTGCCCAGACACCCGAGGAAGATGTGGAGGACAGTCATCTGGAATCCCAGGGCTTGCCTCTGTGACTTGTAGGTGTTCCCATGGATTACGGGAACACTCCACCTCTTAGAGAAGAGCATTGGCCAAAGAAGGCTGAAAGCGGACTGTTGGGAGTGGGAGCACAGTGTTTTCTACTATAGCTTGAACTTTTGACCTTTACTATTTATTTGATTTATCATAAAATTTATTTATCATAAAATAAAAAAGGAAGGATTGTAAATCAATCAATTCATCTGATATATGTTTCATGTTTTTTCTGTATTAAAATTTAAGAACTATCTCTAGTTCTGACCATTTCTAATAATTTTATTAACTTCTTTGTCCTTTCCTATAAGATGTGATTTTTCTACTCTAAAATGTATCTATTACCACAATCAAAGAAGAAACATTAAACATTTAAAAAGAATTCAGTCAGAAATAAATAGGAAAACTCCTATTAGGGAATCTAATAATAATATTTACAGCTTAGAAAGTAGTCTCCTTCTAGTGATCCTAGGGTACATTTTATAAAGACATTTTTCCTTTCCTTTTCTTTCAAAAAAAACAAACACACACACACACACACAAACACGCACACACACACACACAGAGAGAGAGAGAGAGAGAGAGAGAGAGAAACATACACAGGTGCATGAAGACACACGCTCTCTCTCATGTACACAGAAACATATACACACAGAAACAGAACAGATATACCCACACACAAACACACACTCTCTCGCACACACATTTAAATGCAGAAATGCACACACAGAGAGACAAAGAGACAGAGATACACAGAGAGAAACATACACAGATGCACAGAAGACACATATATAGAGGATATACAAACTTTCACACAGATACATAAAAACGCAAACACAGACACATCAAGATCTCTTTAGATTTTCTGAAACATTTCTATTCTGTGTCCCAGGGTGTCCTGCATTTTCTGATGTAGCCAAGGCTGATCCTCATCATGTGATGATCTTACCTCAGATTCCTGATGCTATGATTATAGCCATGAACTTCTGCTTCCTGTAACTCATAATAACTGAGTATTGTTTAAAGGTCATCCTATCTGAAACAGTTGAACAGCTTTATGTCTCTGCATCCTGAGTGCTGTAAGTCTGTACACATGTGCTCAGATGGCCTCCGTGGCTGTGGACCCTACACAGGAAGTATCCTTTCCTGTACTTCAGCTCTATGGCCAGTCTGTAGAAGTCTACCTGGAGTTGCCCCCTGCTCTCTGACTTTCCTCCCACCCAATCTGCCCAGAGGATAGAGGCATGTCCTTCTGCCACTGAATCCTATCCAGGAATCAGAATGAAGAGGGGCAGTCAACACCAGGCAGCATCATGTCTCGAGTTTCTCAGAACCAGTTTTAATAGGAGGTCTTTGTAGCAGTTGTGTTTCTTCTTGGTTTCTGAAAACATGCCTTCATTCTGCCCTTAACTACCTCTTAATTATACAAAGTAATTAGTTAGTAAGCTTTTAGTTTGTTAGTTCCCAGTAGTTGTATAGGATGCAAACAAGACTTGGTGATCACTACCTACAACATTGCTGTTGTTGGCTTTGAACTAACAGTAGGACCTGGTTTTGTTTAAGTTCACCATTTTTCAAGTTCCCTCATTCACCACTTGTTCATCTGTAGGGGTCCTTTCCCTCAGCTGGACATTTTGGGGATGTAGTCATGGTTTAAGCAGTTTCTCTGGCCCTAAGCAAGACGTTCTGGTGAAAAGTCATCCGACCCTCCTGAGAAGTGCGACTCTAACTTCACATCTATGCCCTTAAGATCTGTACCTTTAGCTGGAGTCGTGGCACGGGACTTTACTCCCAGCACCCAGGAGACAGAGTCAGGTGGAGCTCTGTGAGTTCAAGTGTATCCTGTTCTCCATAAAGAGGCCAGGGTAACAGAGGCTACACAGTAAGACCCTGTCAAACAAACAAACAAAAAAATACGAACCTTTTTCTAACCAAACCCAAGAAGACAGGAAACACCATTATGATCTAACAGTTTCTATTTGTCAGATGTACACACACACAAACACACACACACACACACACAGAGAGAGAGAGAGAGAGAGAGATGTACCATAAATGTACTTTCTTTTCTTATCTGCAAAACATTTTGAAAGTGTGTTTCACATTTTAGCATTTGTGTGCATGTGTGTGTGGTGTGTGTGTATATGTGCATGTGTGTGAGAGTGTATTTATGTGTGATGTCTGTATATGGCATGTACATGTACTTGAACACGTATGTGAGTGTATGTGGTATATGTTTATGTATATGTGATCTATACGTGTATGTTTGTATGATATATGTGGTTTGTGTACATGTGTTTTATGTACTTAGTGTCTGTGCCTGTGTGTGGTGTGATATGTGTCTATTCATGAGGTGGCGATGTTTGATATGTGTGTTGTATGTGTGTACGCATGTCTGTTCATGCATGCATGTGTATATGGTGTGTGTGTGTTTGTATAGTGAGTGTCTGTGAATGTGTATGTGTGTGTCTTGTGTGGTATGTGAATATGGTTTGTGCACATATTTGAATTTGTATATACCTGTGTTACTGTATGAATATGTGCATGTGTACAAGTATGTGGTGTGTGTTTGCATGTATTAACATGTGCAGGCGTATGTGCACATGTCTGGTGTGTGGCGTGTGTGTGCATCCATGTGCATGAAGTATGTGTGTGTGTGGTGGGGTACCTGTGCATGTGTGTATGTTTAGCCTACATGTGGTATGTGTGTCTGTGTACATGTGTTTGTTTTGTGTGTGTGGTATGTATGTATGTATATTATTGTGGTGTGTGATATTTGTGTGAGTATATATAAATCTGAATAAATGATGTGTGTGTATGTTTGTAGTTTGTGTGCATATGTTTGCATGTGTGTGTGTGCATAAAATTAGTGTGTGAGTGGCATGTATGTGTGGTATTGTAGTACACAATATTTGTATGTGCATGTGTGTGAGTGCATGCTTGGTGTGTGATATGTATGTGCAAGTGTGTGATATATGTGTGTAGTTTGTGTGCATGTATTTGCATGCATGCACTGTGTGTGCACGTGTGTGGTATCTATTATGTGTATGTGTTGTTTTTGTTATTTGTGATGTGTGGTATGTGTATGTACAGTAAGTATCTGTGCATGTGTGGTGTCTGTGTGTTTATATATGTGTCTATATGTATTTATGTTCCAGTCTGTGTGGTATATTTGTGTGTCTATGTATCATGTATATGTGGCATGTGTATGTACAGTGAGTATCTGTGCATGTGGGGTGTCTGTGTGTTTATATATGTGTCTATATGTATTTATGTTCCAGTCTGTGTGGTATATTTGTGTGTCTATGTATCATGTATATGTGGCTTGTGTGGATGTGTGTGTGCATGGGTAAAATATGTGTGTATTTGTGTAGATGTGTGTGTGAGTGCATGGGTGTAGTATGTATGCATTTGTGTATAGTATTATGGTATGTAGTATGTGTATATGGGTGTGTATGTGCATGAGTATGCAGATGTGGTGTTTGTGTATATATATATATATGTATTGTGTATGTGGTCTATCTGTGTGTATGTGCATGCACATGTGTGTATGCATGCACATTTATGTGATATTTGCATATGGTATTGTGTAGTGTGGTATTTGTGCATAGGTGATATATGTGTGTGTTTGTGTGTGCATGCATACACGTGGTATGGTGTGTATGTGTAGTATTTGTGCATAGGCGGTATATGTGTGACTGTGTTTTGTGTATGTCTGTGTGTGAATGTGTCCATTCTCTGGGCTTTATAATCCTTTCCTAAGAATAATCCTTTCAGAAAAGGGAATCTACATTTTTTATATTTAAATTTTTTAATTTTTAGTGTTACAATTATGAGTTGTATAATTATAATAAAGGAGGAATGTTGCTTAAGCAAAATTACGTAAATTAACTATGAAAGACAAAGAAAAACTCATGACTGCTTCCATTAAGATAATCTTCATTCCCATCTCATTTCAGTACACAATGAAAAATGAAGACTTTCCCTTCTCCCTTCCAAACACATAATGGAAGCCGCTTCAAGGACGGCTCTATTCATGAACAATTATTCTAAAGGGTTTCATTTCTAAACACAGAATCCAGAATTACTAAATGCAAGGGTGACAACATATAAACATATGTCCAATCCTCTTTCCCCTGTCCGTGAAGCCACTCATCTCTGTGTTTACAGACGTGTGTGATTTTCCTCTTCATCCATGTTGTGCCTGCATTTTATTTCTCCTGTTTCCGTGATCCAGCCATCCAGACCAGAGCCTGACTAAACACAAGTGGGGCTTTTTTTTTTCCTTTTGATACTCAAATCCATCTTCAACATTTCTGATCAGTGTGCAGTGCGTTAAATGCCACAGCAGATGGTGCTTTCTGATGCTGTGTTGCTCCATGAAGCAACATTTTGTCTTGTGTGCTGCATTATCAAAAAATCAAACATGTAATTATGCAAATATGTATGCCTTTATAATAATCAAGTTTTATTGTAAATGGTTGATGCACATCAATTTGATCCTGTAGTGCTGTTTTAAGTGAGGTTTAAGTGGCTTTTCAGTGTACCCAGAGGCAACACAAATGCATCTCTGGAATATTAATAAAATCCTGAATCTTTGAGACCTCAACTGGAATCTCATTGCTTATACTGATTGAAACAAAATGCTAATCCTTTCCTTAAAAAAATTGTCCTTTGTTATTTAAAACACTGATATTAGTATGATATGAAGGACCATTTTATTTTAAATTGTATTTTAATGTAGTTGTTACAATAACGCCTAATCATACTATATTCAGTCTTCACAATGTAAATTTGATGAGACATGAATCCAATCATTTTGCGACAATGAATGCAGTCATGTATTTTAACCAGTCCGGTTTTTCTAATTCCACCAATTTCTCCAGCCAGTGGCTGTTTACTGGTTTCACTTGAGGTAGTATTCACTGTCCTTTGTGGGGACATGTATTGTGAAAATTCATTCCAGAAGTCATTGACTTCTTTAAAACGTAAAACGAAAGGGGATTCGTTACCTTGAATCCCTGGGAGCATTTTTAAGAAGGATTATAGCTTAGACAAGTGGGATTTGTTTTTTTGTTTTGTTTTGTTTTTTTTAACTGAGCAGAATCTGGATTTTAGACGTTGGATCATTTCATTGGTACACAATAGTGCCCACGGTCTCGCCCCAAATACAAACATTCACACATTCTGCTGTGTTGAAACCAAACAGATGGACTGTGGGTACTGATAATCTATGATTGTAAATTATTTTTGCTTGTTTGTTCCTCTCAGAGGGAAATAAAAGGACAAGAAAAGCAGAACACAAAAGGAAATACAATGAAGCTTGAAAGGGAAGAAAATAGCCCCATGATTTCCTCTTTCTTTCCCCCAGTTCCCGCTCCTTGTGTTTGCTTTGGTTACTGGGTTGCTATGATTATGGGCTGTGTTTCCAGTGGCTGGCACTCCCCTGCAAGATGAAATAAGCACTTTTGCCTTCTGTCTCCTGCCCAGTTCCCTGTACTACCCTTCATCTTTCTACAGAACACGTCTTTTTAAAAATATGTGCATGCATTTGATGTCTCCTTTATTTTTTGCCTAATGCTTGTATGCTGCTATTATATCTCTCTGCTTTTCATTTGTCTCATACACAATTCCCTGACATCATCCCAAATATGCTTTTGTCCTCGTTTGTGGTGTCCCTCCTACCTTAGGCACATTTAAGGCACATCACTAGCCTGATGTCCGTCACCATCATACATTTTGTTATTGGTAGTTGCATCCTCTCAGAGCTTTTGTATATTCAGTTATTAATTATAGTTGAATTATCAAGAGCAGCCTGTAGGTAGCCTACAGAGAGGTAGGCAGGTAGGTTGGCAAATGCTATGTGTGTGCAAAATGAGTGAGACCTTAGGGCAGAAACTTTTATTGCTTAGTTACCTGTCTATAACTATATGCTATGGACATCACATCATGATATAATTTCAATGTACATAATATAATTTCAATTCCCCAAGAATCTTCAGAATCCTAAGCTTCTTTATTATTGAGGTCATATATATCAATTTTCTGTACCCCTTGTTTCTTCTGTATCCCATTGAGTGCTAATCTTACTATTTTAAGCAAGACTCTCTAAGTCATTAAAAATTCTGTGACTTTTGTTACTCGTTACTGAGATGGCATTTTCAATATAAAAATGGCATAGTCCACATGCTATTTAAATCACACACACACAACAGAGAGAGAGAGACAGACAGACAAACAGACATCTACGTTAATGTAGCTGCTAAGTAATACCTGTGGCCTTTTGTAAAGGTCAAAGCAAGCTTGGGACAGTTTGAAGATTCCAATCTGTGTGGCTTTCTTCTCTGCCCGTAATTAGAGCTCTGGGGATGGCTTCTAAAATAAAGGGAGCTGTGCTCAACTCCATGTATGCATGTCGCTCATGTTGGATTTCACTTGCTAACGTGCTGTGAGTCACTCAGAGCTGACCACCAGATTTCTGGAAAAACTCACATCCTTATATATGTTCAAAAAATTGTTCCTCCGTTTTTGACTTTATAAACTCACAGATGTAAACCTGGCATGAGGATCAGTCCATTTTTTCAATAACCACCTTTGTTATTGCAAGGTGAGATTTGAGTGTGATGTGTAGTATATGAAGATGCGCCAATCAATCTCCTAATCTATAGCCGGAAAAATCTATTGATCTAAGCATTCCTGACCTTAGAACTGCTTTTTAAACATGCAAATACAAAGCAGGTTTTTTTTCTGCTTTTGAATTTAACTTTGGATGATATGACATTTCAAGCTCAGTTTAGAGATAAAAACTCGAGAGTAACGTATATGGCAGTAGCATTGATTTTAATAGAGCACCAAGAAACGCAGTCCCTTTCTGCTGAGGTTTCACCGGCAGAGATTGCTTCTGCATCAGAGCCCATTACAGATGTAATTCACTAAGGTCTTGTGGGTGACAAAGCTTTAATTAGCATCACAGTGTTTTCTAATGTGATTCTGTACTTGTAAAAACAGGATTGGGAATCAAAGTATACTTTTATAAATGCCAATTTTAATTGCATTACTGATGGTGTGCGGGTCTTTAAGCACCCCGCACAGATTCTCACATAATACCTCTCTATTTGCAGGATTAAGTGTGAAATGTAAAGAAAAGATGGCATATGTTGTATCATAAAATACCTTTAAATCAAGAGGAAAGACAGTGGCTCACAGCGTATAGTTCCGCATTTAAGACCACAGCTTCGGACACAGGTACCTTCCACAGGCTCAAAGCCAGGACAAACCTAACTGTTCTGATGCTGTATTCCATTGCAGGACAAGCCACAGAGAGTGTGCCTTTTGGAGATACTCTGGGCCCCTAACTTCTTCTAAGTCCTAGTACCACAGAAATTTCTGTTTCGAAATTCTGTTTAGCTTTCTTGCCATTTTAATTTTGCCTTTGTTTGTTGGTCGCTGCTGTTCTTTCCACTCAGAAGAGGGGTTCCACTTACCATAGAGTGCTGTTAGTTTGCTCAAGGAATATTTCCAAGAAGATCAGTAGAAAGTTCCTGTCTTGAATTGAGGGTTTGCTATCAAAATCACACCATTTTATCACTGCACTGTGTTTCGATGCCGAGTGTTTAATAGCTGTGGGCTCGGCCACCTACACCACTCTTTCCATGAGCAAGCAAGACCGTCTCACCTTTTAAAGAGAAGATCTACTGAGGGTGAGGTTACACGATTTATCAACCACTAACCAATATCTCCGTCGGAAAGTAAGACTGAAGCATGGATTTCTATTTTCCAGCTCTATCTGAGAAAGACAAAACACTGGGCAGAGACCATGTGAAAGTTTCTTTGTGTGTATGTATGTGTGTGTGTGTGTGTGTGTGTGTGTGTGTATAAAAATAAAATCAACATTTGCTTGACTTTCGAGGGTGAAGTAAAGAAAATTCACAGATGTGTTGATGTGTTGGTTGTCTGGAGGGGATGCTGGGACCGAAGTATCTTGAGTTGAAATGAGTTTGATTTTGAATTTTTTCTCAGGGCTGTGAATACAGTGGTTAGCTGAACCCTGGTTTCCATCCAGAGCTCCCCACTGTCACACTGTCTTCTACTCATCTCTGCTTGTGTCACTAAGAAGAGAAGGGATGGCATACTCCTACACGCATGTGATAGTGTTAGCTATTTGAGTTTTAGTTTCTTGTTTTCCTTTTGTTTTCTAAACAGGGTTTCTCTGTGTAGTCCTGGCTGTCCTGGAACTCACTCTGTAGACCAGACCTAGGTTGGCCTGGAACTCAGAAATCCTTCTGCCTCTGCATCTGAAATGTTAGGATTAAAGGCATGTGCCACCACTGCCTGGCTGCTGTTTGGGTTTTAAAGCCCAAGTTCTTTTACATTTTTACTTCCTTATTCTTCTCTAACTTTTCTTTGAAATTTTCAGAACAACAGGAAGAAGACAAGAAGGACATAGTGAGTTCTACTGCTTTACAAATTTTCTGGTAGGGGTTAAAAGAAAAAACACCTCAGATCTGGGTCAATGTAAATTTTGAAGTTTTTCTTTTCTTTTCATTTATTTTTAATTGCCCTTTAATTTCTTATTGATTCGCTAACTAAATGGTTATTGTTTGATTCAGTGGATGAGCTAGCAAGATTGCTGGAGTGAAATTAAATGGGTTGGCCTGTCCTCATCTGCTAGCAATTGAGTTCTGTGGTTTTCCTATTTACAATGCACTCAAGAAGACAAAGCAGGAAAGGACAGCCTAGCCTGGGAGCTCTACTACTGTCTGCCCACTTCAGCTCATCATCATTCTCTACTGGGCCCACTGGGAAAATCTGCCCGAGTAGGAGAAATCCAAGGGGATTTGTTGCTGTGAGATTTTCTTTTATTTTACTTTTAGGCTAGGAAGACCTGTCATTGCATTGCTTCTGTTACTACGTAGTATTAATTCTCTAGTACAAACTTTTGATTTAGCCTCTACTATCCCCTATCTGTTCCAGACCCTCTAGTATTGTGTCACTTTGATGCTGTTTTTTGTTTGTTTGTTTGTTTTTGTTTTTCTGCTGTTGTCTGTCTACAGCCTTTGAGCACTATCTATCTAAAACCAGCTCAAGTCCTGGCCCTGTGGACATCTCTTCCTGATATCCCTAACCCTGAAGTCACCCCCTTTTGTCCTCTACGGCTGCTCCTGTGTCACTTTGTACAGCACAATCCTTCAGAGTTGATACAGAGTTTAACTATGGGTAAAGATAAATATTTGGGGGACAGTTTAATACTATGTCCATTTAACAGAATAATAAGTTCTCCCTAAGGACCTATGACCTACCCAGACATAGCTCTCTGGTCCATTTCATAGCAGCAGGCATGAGTTTCGTCTAGTAGACTGGGGTCTTCAGTTCAACAAGAAAAAGTTTGTTTATCCCCCATGACATTCTTGCCCCAATGGCCATATCTTACAAGACAGATTATTACTCTATGTTGCCGCATTCACAGTTGGATAGTTGATTATTTATCTTCATAGTAGTTTATATAACACCTTCTGACATTATGAAAGCTAACTAGTAATGGCAAAGCTAACAGGTTGGTACTACCTTGACTTTTCCATGTACTATGACTCAAGTAGACAATGTCTTCCACAACAGGGTCTTACACCTTTGACTTCTGGACGGGTACCAAAACCATGGCAACTGACAGCAATTATTGGGAGGTCTATGAGGCTCTACTGACTGACTTGAGAAGAGGTGACCCATGCCCAACACTGGATTTATTGTTTCATAGCCCATGATGTCTGAGGGAAACCTTGTCCTCCACATTAGGGAACTCTGTTTAAACTGTTTTTATATGGGTATATTTATATTTTACGAAACTTCCAAAATAATAGGTTTCCATATGACTTTCTCAAAGGTCATTAGTGTTTGTTATCTCTCCTCAACCTCCTCCTCTCTTGTGTCCTCCTATCCCCCACTCCACCTAATATTGATTACCTTTCTGGATTTTAAGTTCTTTGCTGATAAAAAGAAAAACAACTTTTTCTTCTTCTTTTTTTTTTTTCATTTTCATTCTGTGTCTTGCTAGGTTACTGAAAGAGTTATCAGAGCTAAAAGTTTTCCAGTGGCATCTTTATGATTTCTATGTATAATATTGCACTATTTCGAACAAGGTTTATTTGACTATTTCCTTTTCTATTGTAATCCTTTTATTTCTTTCTCTTAGCTTACTGCCCTAGCTAAGACTTCAAGCACAATGCTTAGGAAGTGTAGAGAGAATGGTACCTTCGTTTGTATTGTGCTCTGTGGTCTCAATTCTACTAGTTAGCTGTGAGCACTGCAAAGGTTTTATGATGCAAGCCAATAGCAGGGCCTCTTTGTGTAGATGCTGCCACTCTGAGAATGCCATTCATTTGGCATTCCAGGGACCGAGCTGTTAGCCATCAACAGGGACATGGAACATCTCCACATCAAAGAGATGAAGTTAGTCACAAGTGACAATCCAATGTTAAATAATTAAGTTGTTTTAGCTGTTAACTGTAAGTGAATGTTGTTTTTAATTGCACTTTAATAATGCCATGCCCTTTATAACCAAAATTAATGTTTTCCATCGCTCTGTTTTTGAAGTATGTGTCAGTTTAATTAAACTATTAATGGTAGACGATTTTTAAGTATTTTATATTCCTCATTAAACTGTATCTGTTCAACAAGTGTAAACAGGAAGGTAAAGTTGAGAGAGCTACCTTCTATCTGATAAATTGTTTTTCATGGGGTATGATGGTGCCTTGTACCTGCTCTCCATGGTAACCAAACTCACCTCCAGTTGTGAGCTCCACTGATGCCTCTTAAACTGTTGAGATTTTGGAAACAAGCAGCCAAAACACAAGAGTAAAGGAGTGCAGGGATGGTGACTTCCATTCATTTGGGGTCATGGGGATCCTTCTGACATCTCCTTCTGACAATTTGGAGCAGAGTCTGCAAGACAGGCTGACTCTCTCTCCTCAGTCCTTCTGTGTTGCTTAATTATTGCTGAGCCTTAGACAAAACACATGAAACTGAACCAACCCAAAGAGCCATTTGTTTTTATTGCCAGAAATGACAATTGATAAAGTAAACACTGCACAGCCCCAGCCTTCCCTGGATTCAATTCAAGAGAATCGATTGGAGCCTTGGTTAAAGATCAGGAGGAGCTGGGGCAGGATAATTTCTTAGTTTCTTCAGGCCACTGATGACATATGCAAATAGAACGGGGACTCTAATTGGCAAATACTTAGGGAAGAATCAAAACAGCATTGAAACTGCACTTCTCTAGCGAGAGGAATGGTTGGGCTGCATCTGCTACGTATAGTCAGAGATGTAACATGCTATAATAGAGACAAGTGTGTCCTTCCTTTGTGTGGCAGATCAATCAATAGCTTTTCATGTGATCTTGTTCACTATTATGTTGGTAATGAAACCCTCGTGTGATGTGACAACTGTAGAGTAACATTTGGTCACAAAGCGGGTGTTAACAAGCACAACTGGCACTCTGGTAATTAGACTGATTTCTGGTCGCTTCTTTCACAAATTGTCGATAAGTGCAGTGAACAGGCCAGTGATTCCTTTCTGAACAGCTATATTAAGCTTCATATTCTTGGAAATTCATCTGCTAGGTTTCTTTGTGGGAATGAAGCCATGTAGGAGAAAGAATATATAATAATCTTTCCATTTTGGTCAGTTCATGTATATGCAAGTCAATCAATCTTATATCTCTATCATCTACCTACCTAATTATATATGTATGTATTTATATGCCTTTTCATCTATCTGTCTATCTATCTATCTATCTATCTATCTATCTATCATCTATCATGTTTACCTATTACATTTCCATTTAATCACCCATCCAACTATCTCCATATCAAAACTTTACTATCAGTAAAATTCAAGCCATGTATCAACATACCTATTTTTGATTAACTGGTATTTGGCAGAAATCACGATATCAATAACTAAGGAGCCAGTACTTAGTCACTATGATTCTATTAGTTTATGATTCAGTAAGAAAAAGATGCGAATGTGCCCACACATTAAAGAAAAAAATATTTCAAAGAAAACCATCTCCTTTACACTTTGGCACAAGAAAGACAGATATTTTCTGTGTGGCTAAAGTTATCTGAGAATGAAGGTAGAGTGGTAACAAGACACAAACACTGGCTTCAGTGTATACCAATATGCCAACGGTTTTTGGAAAGACTGCTAGCTATTACAACATAAGGTACAAGAAAAGAAAGGACAAATAGGGTAGGGACTCAGATTTATCTTGGAGTAAAAGAAAAGCTCCTATGAGAGGAGATGTCCTTGAGCCCAAATTCGCACAGAAGCCACCCTGCTAAACTAAGGAGATGCAGGTACTGTTAGGAAAGGGAACAGACCAAGACAAATGCATGGGGGTCTGACATCAGAAAACACACGGACTTAGAAAACAAATCATGGTGCTCTCTACTAAGTCACGGTTATGATTTGAGTATAGAATGCCACATACAGGTTCAAATGCTTAAAAACTGGATCATCAGCTACTGGAGCTATTTGGGAAGGCTGGGCAACTTTTAGGAGGTGGAGCCTTGTGGGAGGAAGTGGGTCACATGGGGTTCCAGTTCCCTCTCATTGTGTATTTCTCAGCTGGCCACACACTGACAAGGTGCCTCACACTCCTATGGCCTTGCGTTCCCCTTCATGAACTCTCGGCCACAACAAAGTCTTCCTCTCAAGCTGTTTTGTGTCAGGTTCTAGCAACTAGAAACAAAAAGAAAAAGACAAACCTGATATAGTTATCCTAAGAAGCTTGTCTTCATTTGGAAAGCAGGGGAGGAACTAAACCAGGCTACATAGGATCTATATATTTGTGTGTGTTGCATGCTCGAAAGAACCTTAAATAAGGACATATATATGAGAAATTTTTAATAAAGAGTGCATAATATTTTGTTAAAAAGTTGAATGATTCATTAGATAAAAATTCCAAAGTCCTGCTTGTGTTTCTTGTTGTGTTTGAATTAGCAGAACTAAAGGTGGGGGTCTCATTCAAAATGAATATAGTTGGTCTTCTCTAAGTTAGGAAGAAAAGACATGATGTCTTTGCTTAAATAACAAGACTGGATTTCAAGTAGGTAAGTAGTTATGGAATTAATGTTGGTTTTCTGGTGTCTTAAATACATTCCCAATAAAAGTTAAACATAGGTCAACCCTCTTTATGAATAAAAAAATTGCATTTTATTGTTTGAGTGTGTGCATACACATGTCACAGTGCATATGTGCAAGTTAGACGGCAATTTTCAGTCAGTGGCTCTCTCTTTCCACCACCTGAGGATTGAACTCAGGTCTTCAGCCTTGATGGAAGTACTTTTACCCACCGAGCCAACTCACCTGTTCTTAATTAGGATTATTAGTTACTCTTCTCATCACTATGATACCTGACAGAAACTGTTCAGAGTAAGAAACATGTAACGTTGGCTCCCTGTTTCAGAGAGTTTAGTCCTCCACATGGAGGAGAGTCAGAGCGCAATAGTTCACAATGTAAAGGTTTCCTTCCCTTTTTTGTTGTTAACCACAGTAAGATGAACGTAACCATGGCTGTGCCACACCTTCTCAGCCGCTCTTCAGGGCCCATTCCTGCTTTTTCCCAGATCCCTGGCTTTGGATAGATGCTCTTGGTCATGTAATTTGGTTAGCACTCAGGCTTTGTTTGAAACGTTTTCATATTATAATATCATTTCTGACTTTAACAGGTGGTAGTTGAGAGCTCTTGGGTATCTATGCCTCTGAGAACATTTTATACAAATCAAAGAAAAAAAATCCAGAATCTCTTTAAGGATGTTGATCAGGTAGTAAAGGGAAGGAAGACGAATTTCTGAAAGTATTTTGCTGAAGAATAAGAAGTGTTGTGAGGCAAATGTAGACACAGAGAGACCAATTAAAGGGATATTAGAGTGACGTGGAAGAAGGAATAATCAGAACTTGCATCCAGCCAGGTCCAGTAAACAGTAATGACTTGAGAGCATGCATTTTGGGTCAGATTGCCCAAGGCTAGTTGCTAGGTACTGGATTTGCCGTACTGTGTGTGCATGCATATGTGCTTTTTCTGTGTATGTGTGTGTGTGTGTGTGTGCCATATTACAATTTCATGCATTCAATTACAAAATGCCACAGTGTTCCAGTCTCTATCCTGCCCTTTGGATTGCTGTACTGAACAAAATATCTCTGTTCTAAGCATTGATATTAGTGAGAGCACAAATAATAAAATAAATAAATGAAGAATAAAAAAATTTATATTTAAATATGTGTCAGGGTAAGAGCTGCACAGCAACTCCAGCAAATGATCTTCAGCCTCTAAAGTGTCAGACCAAAGTATGTTAGATCCCTACAGATATACATAGATCAGAGTCTGTCCCCAAATGCCTGCTGCACTGTCTCGAGCAGCCTCATTTGGCCAAAGAAGCCAGGTCATCATTACCTCCAGATGGCAACCTATACAAGGTCTGGAGCCACTTTCCCTGTTCACTCTGTTGTAGAGAAATTAGAAATGGAAGGAGTTCAAAAAAAAAATTGTGCAAACCATGTCAGCTTCAGTTGTGACACTGTTGCGGAAGAATGGAGATTTGTGTGTTTCTTTTTGCTTTGTGTAAAATTTTTATCTTTGTGTAGCTTAGTGTCGATTATAAGAAATTGTTATCATCTTCATGAGCATTGGCTAATGTGTCCCTTGGAATATAGAGTTTTTGCTTTGGTTTTGGCTCACTTTATTATCACAATGGAGGAAAAAGGCAAAAAGAGGAAAAGAAGATACAGTTGATAGCTCAACTCCAAATCTCTTCAACACTCTCTTCACACCCACACAAAAATAAAAAAACAAACCAAAAAAATCTGTAATGTAATTAACCCTGAGAGCGAGCGTGAGAGCAGTTTTGTTAAGGCTTGCGGTTAAACTTTTCCAAAGCATTATAAACATGGTCATTTACACATAGAATTCTATTTTTATTCTTTCTGGGGTTAATATGAACCTCTCTAATTTTTAATGATAGAAAACTATTAATTCTCTTTATGAGTTTTGTTTTTGTTTGTTTTGTTAAGTTCCATTTTCACCTAATCGTTTAGCTAATTGCTTTCTTTCATTTACCTTTTAAAATATTTTAGCTTCATCAGAAAAGTATTTGTACCTTAAGTGCTAATCTATTGTATTTCTCTCTAGTTTATATCTAAATGCTTTTCTGTAGTGTTCTATAAAAAATATATTAATGATGTAACTGTATTATCCAATGACTACCTGAACCTTTGGTTATCGGACTTTTCTTTGAGAAGTCCAAACTCATCCTCATGGGTGAATCCTGTTTACTTCTGATTTCTTTTCTTTTCCTGGTCTTCTTGCTAAAGCCCACATTAAAATGCCTTTATTAAACATCAACTATGTCTCATTAAGAAAAAAGTCTTCAGTTTCTGTGGTCAGTTGCATTCATTAGGCGCTCCCTTCTGTTGCTTGCTCTTAAATGTTTACTGAAGCCTGAACAGCTGCATGGGATCCATTTTCTGATGAGGGCACTGCTTGGAAATGTGGTACTGTCATGGCGGAAGTAGCTTCTGCTTGCTACTGTGCCGTCAGGACATATTCTCTGGAACCCAAACCCTAAGAAGCTGTTCCAGCCTTATTTACCTTCTTTGCCTTTTGATTTGAATGGTTTGAAGGAGGAGATCGTATGTGTGGTCTATTCTCACTGTTGGACTTACCACATGTATTTACTCATTCATTCTTACAATGTCTCCAGACATGGCTCCTTCGCAAACATCTCTGTATCTTAACTTTCCCAGTAACGTAAAGACACACTCGTACAGAAGTGGTAGAATTTTCTAAGTTCATAGTTAGTATTTATAAGTGAAAATTTACATACTGGAAAAGATACATTGTATCTTTTAGGAATGTCATATTATAACTGTATATTTTTCCAGTCAGTAGTCAATAGGTCATGTTATAGTAGCAAATAAGATTGAATTTCAGAGCAGTTTTAATTTTTCTAATACAAAACCTAGTTAGAAAGTTAAATAAATAAAATCTTAAGAAATAAACCATGTTTAGCAAGATCTATTCTGCTCACTGTCCTTCTGCTCCACCAAAAACAAAAACAAAAACAAAACCAACTATCCTCAAAACTCCTCCCTAGTATTCCCAGGGTGTCTCTTTTTCTTTTCCAGATGCCCTCTCATGCTCTATGATTGTTTTCTAGCAATTAATTGCTAACTCAGTCTCCTGGACACCGATCAATTTTATTTAGTTCATGAAAATGCAAACTTGGGGTTCAG